>OY757921.1:50306383-50474748 GCA_963585895.1 Sepioteuthis lessoniana
TTGCGACAGAAAGTCGACTTTAAATGTTTTGGTTTTAATGAACCTTCATCAGGACTTTAGACTGGTGATACCAAGTGTTTATGGATGAAAGTTTATAAAAACCGAAACGTTTTACGCTGACTTTTCTTTGCAATAAATTCTTCACTTTTGGATTACTTTGTTTTTCAATTTTCCTCTATACTTACTTCCATATATATATATATATATATATATATATATATATATATATATATATATATATATATATATATATATGAATACGAACTGTAAATTCGCTACTCTGCGACAGGAGAGAGCATGTAGAAAGTCATCCCTCCGCCGAATAAATCTATTATGACGACTTAACCGAGTTTGAGTCTCCATTTAATTGTAATATATATATATATATATATATATATATATATATATATATATATATATATATATATATATATAAACGAGGCAAATAGAATGGGAAGTTTTTGAAAGGGGTACAAGTGTAATGTGAAAATTTCTCCGCACAAATAAAAAGATAAAAAACACTTAAAGATATGGATAAATAAATATCATAATAGATAGATAGATAGATAGATACTGGCACAGACAAGTAAAGATAGAAATGAACAGAAACTTGCTTTTGTTTTTAGGGAATTTTGCAAGTGAATTATGAAGGGAAAAATAAACATTCTCGAACAGGTGAATAAAAAGAACTAAATAAAAATGTCGATTGTACTGAGAGTCTGGAAAAACGATAATTGCAAAATGAGTTTAGCAATGCAGAATTATGTATTTATATCTAAACATTGTTTGAATTGTGGTCACTTTAAATTAAAAACGCTTTTAAAAAAATAGAAAAGAAATAACGAAGGAAAAGGAAGACAGAAATATTTTAGAAATAATCATATGATTCCTAAATGTTAAACAAAGTCTCTCAATATTTAATAATATACCTTGTTTGGAAATTTAAGAAAGTTGTAGATTTACAAGCAAAAAACGTGAATGCTTAATAAATAGTTAAAAAATAATTTGAACCTACATTTAAAAACGTTTAAAATTCAGTGAAGGAAACCATTTCTTAGGAAATGCCACAATGTTTTTGAACCAGTAATCATTTCTACAAGTATATCATTGTATTTCGGTTAGATCATGTTTATTAATTCATTTTCTTTTCGGTATTTTTCATGGTTTGATTTGTTTAACTTTATCTCTTGACATTGCAACCCTTTATGGGTTATTTAATGCCATTATTTGGTTTATTTATAAATTTTATTATAATCATGACACGTTTCATTTCAATCAATTTTTAATCACACTTTTTTCTCAGTAATGATCATTTGTTAGCACAGTTAATTAGTATCAAGTATTCCAATCTAATACAAATAATTTGTGCAGAATTATGGTTCAAAATAACAATTCATGTTTAAAAATAATCGTTTGTTTACATACAGCTGCATACTTTCTAGTATTCCGAATATGAGAAACTTTTTCAACAGATGTGCTTGACCCATATATGGTTGGTTGGTTAGTTGGTTTTAAGGCATATGAACCCTTTTCGGGTTATCTAATGCCGAATCAAGTCATTTTGATAAAAAAAATTGTTTTAGTTTTGTTTGGTGGCATATCAGCCATTGTAGATTATTTAATGCCAAATCCATTTTTATACATATGAACAGTTCTATTTCAAACAATTTAGTTTAGTATAAGTAAAGTTTTTGTTTACACACAGTAAAATGTAAAAACAGTTAATTTCAAACTATTCAGTTTAGCGTAATTACATCGTTTAGTTCTATTTCACCTATAGATAGGATCCTATTGGATGCTACCTCTCCGGGCCAGAGTGGACCTTGGAGCAATTGCAGTAAACGGGTATTCTGCATTCCCCAAAGCTCCAGCATTACTGAAACCTCACCATAAGATTGTTTAGCGTTATATCCAGGAAAATCGTTGGGGGAGTCTTACCTCTCAGCAGAGATGCAGTCGGAGTATTCAGCCAACTGGGCCACCGTAGATGGGACTTTAGTACGTGCAACTATTTCGAGCTAGAGTGGACATGGGAATAATGGCAATGAAGAGATACTCCACACCCAAGATCTAAATTTTGCGACTAATCGAAAATATTTGCTCAATATTTACAGATAACGAAGACTTCCTCCATTGACATAGTAAAACCACTTTACATATATTAATACATTTCTTACCGGTTTGAAGGGAATAACATCGGAAATAAACGCGAGTGGAATTTTTTGTGACCACGAGTCTGTTTTCCTATTTATCGCCTCAAATTTTTCGACGACCTTTTCTTCAAGAACAAACGAGAGACCCAGCAGACAACAGAATTATCTATTTTATTGTACGTTTTTGTAAAAGTTTAAGAAATTTGTGAAAGGATGAGCCAAGTGGGTTGAACTACGCAACTGATACGTAAAATAACATATACATTGCGTAGCTCTCGATCAGTTCTGTCTCGGTCGGGGTTAGAACTTTTCAGTGTTCCTTCGGATATATATCTCAAATTGGGAATGAAAGGATGAAAAGCAGGTCATTAGTTTGCCTAAAAATCTAGTAGGTAACTGTTAAGTGCTTGGATTTAGTAATTTGCTTTAATTAATAGCATATCAACCTTCGTAGGTTACTTAATGACTAAGCCATTTAGCCCATATCTAAGGTGAGAATAACGAGTATTAGTCCGAAATTAAACTTAATAGCGCGACTGTAGTTCGAACTCGCGTATCTCGAGGCCGCACGACCACGTCACAATTAGTAATGGTTTTGGTTTCTTTGTTAGAGGGTGTATCAACTTTTGTTGGTTGTTTAATGCTAAAGCCATTCTTGTGGAAGAAAATAATTTGTATTGTTATCTTAAGTGTATAAAACCAGTGATGTAAATTCTTATCTTAAGTGGTTAAATTTAGTTATTTCTACTATTACTTTAAGTATCTAAAAATAGTTTTGAAACAATATTGGATTTTTGCCTGCAATGCTTTAATCACAATATCTATATCAATTATTTAAAAATATGAATATGTCGAATTAAACTTCTGTTAACTGTAAATTTGCCCATATTTTGGGGACTCCCCAGAATACAGGAGTGGGTCAGTATATCCATATAGTGACACGCAGTAATTAGATGAATAATTTTCATACTGTATTGATCAATCTATGTAATTAACATTTCCCTCTGAATTAAGTGAAAAGAAAATGAAAGCGATCATGTTAAAAAAAAAAACGTATTCATTGTGCTTTTTGATCGAAAGGCAAATAATATCATGGACATTTTTTATATATATATATATATATATATATATATATATATATATATATATATATATATATATAAGTGTGTGTGTGTGTGTGTGTTCAGTACAAGATATGACCTTTGTTCGCGTTCTTCAAAAACTTAAACAGTTTCTGTTCCAAGTCTTGATTCTTGCAACATGATTTTCTGTAAACTGTTGTTTATCGAGATCTACTTTGAAGAGACCAGATAATAGAACAGAGGAAACCTTGAGACTATATTCAAAGAAAAATTTAGGATGTTATTCCGTTCAGATCAGTGCATAATTGTGGCTAATCATATGCTCATATATATTCGTACGTTTGTCTTTTCGTGTGTTGATGAAGATATTGTATGATTTGACCATAGGATCTAAAAAGAGAATATTCTTTAACGTACATTTTTTCAGGATATGGCGGGCCTCTTTGTGTAACGGTTATCATTGTCGGAAATAGAATCTTTGAGTTCAAATATGGGACGAGACTGTTTTGTGGGAAAAGGGATGAATCCATATATTCTCTCTCATTAATGAACAAATAGTTGGGTAGACTGACAGTTTTAGCCTTGGTTAGGCAACCAGTCTCATAGAAGGAAAACTTAAGCCCAAATTTGCACAGCTTAAGCATTAAACTCGTGTTGCATCCAGCTCATGACAAAGGGGTTGGCTAAATACATACTTTTAGTGATCATTTGCTGTGACCAACTGGTCTTGCTTAGAGTGTATAAGTATCTTTTAAAAAAATCAATGTTTTACATTAAAACTTGCCTTATAGCGCATCTTCTCGGAGGGTCTGAGAAAATGTTTGAAGTGATCTAAAATGTAGATGTTAAGAAAACAGAAATGTCGTTTCCACTTGAATATGTGAATTTGTTTCGAAAACCGTCGAAGAATTATAAAAATTATCCATGACTCTCACAGAATATCCTTGATATGACTCTAAACTGCATGTGATGGTGAGGCTCCAGTTCTGGGGAGTGTGAAATACCCACTCATTTCAATTACTCCCAGGTCCACACTAACCTTGAATGTTAGGGTCCCATGAATAGGTAAAATGCAACTATTTGAAAATTATTCCTATTCGATAGGAATACTTTATGACATATACCTCTGAATTATTTTTTTATTAAGAATGCATACTTAAAGCCTCAGTTGTTTATTAAGGATTGTCATTAGTTACACGAAACCTTATAAATGTGTTCAAATAAATGACTATTACTAAATAGAAATAATTACTCGAAACCATATAGTTATGAATATTAAATAGGAATACTTGAAACCATATATCGTTGCGCAAATTATATGAATTAGATAGGAATACTTGATATAAAATTGTAAGCAAAAACTTTTAAGAAACAATTACACAAAAATGTAAATATGAATATTCAATTAATGGGATTCCCTAAACTTCAGACAGAAAATATCCTTAGACTGGTTGGCAGGATGTTAAAGTCAATCGATCGATCAATCAATCAATATTTCAAACAATGTATCCTTTACCCGTTTGGATGATTTTCGGACTTACTTTTATTACTGAAATTATTTTATAATGATTTATAATGTATACATCCATATCTCACGTGTATATATATATATAAATACATATATATAACCTTTCTTTTTCTTTTCTTTTGCAGTACCAACATCTCGATCAGTCGGTCGGCGAGGCAACGGACTTAAGGATATAATAATTAGTAAAAGACAGGCCAAGTCTTATCTTACTAAGCGAGATCGAAACTGGACTGGCATCGTCTGCGAATGCTGCTACAATAAATGCTCTCTCGAGGAACTGCTTGACTATTGCAAAGACCCCAGCCATTTCAAGGCCCTTCAATTAAGAAGCTGAAAACAATAACGTCATCTTAATCAAACATACTGATTCTCTGCAAAGTTTCTATACACCCACCCAGCTACCTACTTAAAAAACCCTACCCCATCCCACAAAAATACATAAAATAAATAAAAAAAAGCAAACATACCTACTTAACTATTTCCTATCAGTCTGTCAATCGATCTATCGTCTTTCTAACCGTTATGTCCGGCTTTTCTAAATTATATAACTCTACATAGCAGTTTGAGCTTCGTTACCTCATTCTCTCCTCGTTATGCTCTCTCTCTCTCCTTTCATCACTCAAGATTTTGTACTTTTTGTAAAAAAAAAGAATACATAACTCTTTCTCTCTGCTCGCCGATCTGCCTTTGATATATTTGTGAATCAAAACCAGCCATTATTTTTTCTTTAGTTTAATACTATCCATTTCTTTCCCTTCTTTCATGTTTCTCCCCCCATGCATCTTCTCGCATCTTTCTACTCCTCCTTCTATCCGTTTGCCTCCTTCAAATTCATCTCCTTGGAGCTTTGTCTGTGTGAGTTATGTTCAAATATCCCGTGATCTCTGTCATCTATCTCTCTCTGTCCGACTGTTTATAAGTATATATGTTTTTTTGTTTTTTTTTTAAGAGAAAAAAGTTTTAAGATATTTGTTTGTATGTTTGACCAATAGACTTCTCCTCCCAAAACCGATAGCTGGCTTCAATTCCTCGTTTCTTGGTTCGACTGCATCTTAAGCAATTTGCTCTCATCTTTGCAAATAAAACCGCGAAACTATTCCTTTTTTCATTCTTTCTTTGTTTTCTTCTTTCTTATACCTTTTCTTTCTCCCTCTTTTCTCCATGCCACCTTGTTTTTTTCCTTTTTTGACCATACTTATTCTTTTTCTTTCTTTCTTTCTTTCTCCATTTTCAATAGTTACTCTTCATTTTCTTTCTTTCTTTCTTTCGTCTATTTTGAGTCTTCATAAGGAAGATTTCTTTTCTTCACTTGTTTCCCCCTCCCTTAACACATCCTTCAAACAAACAAACAAACAAGCAAACAAGCAAACATGTGAAAAAGTGTAAGAAGAAAAGTAAGTAAGAGAAAAACAAAAGATATAAAAAAAAACTCCGGATAGAAAGAGTAGATGTTTATTATATTAAAAATAAAATGATTCGAAGAATAATTTCTTTCAAATAAGAAGCACAAAGAAGGAAATTGTAAAAAAAATATTAATAAAAGATATGAAGAATACAACATAATCTTTATTAGAATGAAAAAAATACAATCTTGACATATTAAAAAAAAAAGGGAGACCTTTCACCATGACTACGACCGGCAACACCACCACCACCACCACCACCACCAAACATGAAATCATTGCTAACATCACCATTACTTCTAATTATTACTTATGGTATCACAAAGAAAGAAAAAACGAACACCAAAACAAACAAAAATAAATAAAAACAAATGAATTAATAAATAAAAATAAGTAAAACTAAAACGGAAAAAAGAAAAAAAGAAATGCATAAGAATTCGTTTCCATCAATATTGTCTACACTATTTCATCGTGACAGACAACACTATGATTCTGTCAAGGAACTACATCTTTTGCTAAGGAACTGGAAAAAAACAAAACAAAACAACAACAACATTACAAATTGGAACAAGGAACAAGAAAAACAAACAAAAAACCAACATGACAAAAATAAAAAAAACAAAAATATTATTTAAATAATTTAAAAAAAGACACAAAACTATCATGGATATTAATTATAATTACTAAAAATTCTATAAGCTTATATATGTATACAAGAAAAAGAAGCATACATATATATAAATTATAAATCTATCTATATATCTATAACAGCTATTAACTACTGTCCTTAAAAAAAATAGAGACAGATTACTTTCAGCATTGATAGAGATGTCAAAAAGAAAAAACAATAAACATGTCCTTTCTGAAATTTTATTTTTGAATTGTTCCGATTTTTTTTACCGCTGTTGATGTGCATTTGAATGCTTATGTATATTATTGTCGGAAAAGAAAGACTATAGTGAAAATTAAACTGACATATTTCGCAATAAGGATAGATTTTTCGAAGATAGTTGCTTCGAAAAATCAATTGACATGTTTTGCTATAAGGATAGCCTTTTCTAAGATACTATCTTATCAGAAAAACATGTCAGTTTGATTTCTTTGATTGTCTTCCTTTTCTCATATTGTCAATTTTGAATCCGAATCATTATCATTGTACAGCAGTCATTGTAGGAATGTATGTATGCATGTTCATAGCTTACAACTGCTTCGTGTCTCGTCGCTCCATAACTTCTAACTAATGAGTTAAATCCTCTCCAGGGACGCCATGCTTGCGCTAAATTTGAACTGCGCTTAGTTTGTTTTTTTTTATGTAAGAATTTCGTTTAAAGTCACGCTGAAAACACAAGTTCCGGCCAGATCACTAAATTTAAGCCACAATGAACCTGTTCAGTAGTCAAATGGGAGACAATTTAGTTACAGCAGGTATTATAAGCAATTAACGGCCTGTGTACCAGACTTAGCAAAACTTAATAACAATTCATACCCTATCATTCATAGGCATAGACAAAAGTAGTCGATATCAACGCCCCCAATCGTTGATAGCGCTATTCTAAATCGTTAGGAGGTAAGAAAAGTGTTGACAAACGTGGAAGTCAAAGGCTGACGTTAAGGGCTAAAAATAGTCGATCACTCCTACCTATATCAAATGACAGCCAACAGATTCTCAACTTAGAGCATTTCCATTTATTTGTGATATTCATCTATCATGTGGTAATTACCACGTAATTCGATCTAACACTTTTCCGTTAAATTCCAGAACTATGTTCAATATTTTGTACATTTTCTCTGATTTCTACAACAACTTTGAGTAGTTTTCCGAATCTGTGTCCCCATTTTTTGTAGAGAACAGCAATCTTGCAGTGTTTGCTACGCAGTTTCAATCATTAATGCATATGAAAATTTTGCGACTGCTATTTGTTTATTGTACGTAACAGGGGGTTGACGAGGGATCAAAGTTACTTGAACGGGTTAATGGTCTCAAATGTATGCTGATACCTGTCTTATATAATGTCATCTCTCTCACCATCTCCTGCGAGCGGAAATTTGAAGGTTTAACAAGCAGACGAGTTTAAAGTTGTCTTAAATTGAAACTCGAGATGAAAAAATTTGTCTTTTTAGTTTTATGAATTAGATTTCAGCAGAACTACAGAGTGGCGGGATTTTTGAAGTGCCACAATTAAAAACCCCGATATCATATTTCAAAATAAGTAAGGGTTTCCTCTTTTCTAAGAAAGACGGTTTGGAAACTCAGTGTGATGGCCGGTCAGTTTTATTAACATATTAATAAAGATGGGAATCAAACTGTAAAAAGTTTGCTTGTCTGTTCTTTTATCATCAGGATCAAATGATAACCGCTTCGTCACGGCATTTTTTTCTAGAGACCTATAATATTACTGCTGGTTTAGATAATTCAAAACTGACAATTCATTGCCCATAAGTCATTGTGTAATCCTGTATGGTCGGAGACGAGTCAGAGAAATTTTATTAGCCAGATGAAAAAAAAACAACTGATTTTGATTTTGGAAGAATAGTGTAATACATTACAAATGTGTAATGGTGGGATGGATTTTCGAAATGAAGTGTGAGTGAAAATTATGTTATTTTGATGAAAAGGAATTCGACAAAACAAATACTTATTGTTTAGACTAAATCAGTGAGAACAAAGGTAAATTGTTTCGACAAATTGCTGTGTTTCAGGCGGTTCGAAGTGAAAAAAACTGTCATAACTAAGGTTAGAATAGATTTCATTGATATTATTACAATATCATTAAAAAAAGTAGAAGACTGCTAAAATAAAATCAATAGACTTAAGGGGGAGTCCTCGAAGCTTAATGGTTAAAGTACTGAACTACGACTTCGAAGTAAGTGAGTTCGAACTGCAGTTGCGCTATTATGTTCACTTTCGACCTAATAATATTGGGAAAGGTATGAACTCTCTTATCCTCTGAGCTATGGATTAAATAGAATCTCTGTCAATTTTCTACAATGATCGCTAAATAACCTACGTATGTAGATATACCTATCGCTAAATAACCTACGTATGTAGATATACCAATAAACAAAATCAACATAATTAAAATGTACCCTCATTCATTCTTTACTTTGTTATTTATTGGCTTATTCACTCTTTTTCATTCCTTCGCGGTTATTCCTGACCGCAATAACTAGTTTTTCTGTAGAAATAAGAATAGTGCGATCAAGTTTAATGAAATATCGGAATGTTGGGACTAATTTCTTTGACACGATTAATTTGTTACTGATATTTGTGTTATCAAACAATGTTGGTCTGAAATGTCTATTGCTCTCAATTATCGGTTATGAATTATTGATTGTAAATGTTTTGTAATCCATCCTGGAGAATTGTTCGTTTGTCTAATGGCTAAATCTCTAGGACGCGTGTGATATTAAGAAATTTTCTAATCGAGCCGTCAATTTCAGTCTTGAAACACATTCGAAGCAGAAAGTGTCAAGCTACTCTTCCTGCATATAGGTCTTTATGTGTACAGGGGATTGTTAGAAATATTTCGAGCAAATTAGTTAATAAAATGGCCACGCTTAGAGCATCGGTTTCCTCTCGATTATAGAAGTTAATTAGCGTTGGGTCTATTCAGTACATTAATGGGTGTCTATTAAGCAGCTGCGGATACCATAAGCAATCTGTGGCTCATTTTCCGAACTGATTAAAGTTTCAGTAATATTAGCGGTATACGAAGTGCAAGTAGACTTGTCCAGTATTTGAACCTGGGTCACTGTGTTCATTTCTAACATCGATACCTACCACGAGCACCTCGAAAAATACGAACCAATTTTTGAGGATTATGTCAAAGGGTTTTCAAGCGAAAATTATTTCGCAATCAACAGAACTTTCTTTTTATTTTTTGGTTTATATTTTTCCAAGGGAAATATCTTCTTCGATTTGACGTCGGGTGAAGCAAATCAAACATTTGGATCAGCTTCTAACAATGATTCTTTCGAGGTGTAACGGTCGAATTTACAAAGAATACCAGCAAATGTAGAAAGCGTAGTTGTTTTACATAAAATTACAAGTGTTTGTAATAATTCATCGGTACGAAAAACAGTAAATTCATTTTGGTCAGCTCCAAATATTTTGATGGCGCATGCAATTCAGTAGATCCAGATTTTCAATAGAGACATAATCATCTTGTTTGACAATCAACCAAGAAAAAAAAAAAAGTAACATTATCAGGTTTTATCCGAACAGAAAAGATTATCCCTTCTTTTTCAGTGAAAATTTGAACAGACACAAAACATCATAAAACCTATCATTAATCTGTGTTCCTCTATGGGGTCCGTATCGCCCCTTGAGGAAGCGTTTTGATTTATGAAGAACCGATGAATTATTATTATTTCTCAGTTGGTGCTTTAAGTAGCTTAAAGAGGTCGTGAGCAAATTTGTAAATCATCACCTTAGAAGTATGGACAGTGGAAGAACAACACACTATGCTATGAAGTTAACAGTGTACACAATTAGCTACCGTATGCCTTTTGTCACGGTTTTGTTTTGTTTAATAGTATATAAACCTTTGAGGGTAATGCCTATGCCACTCTTCTTGAAGATCAGTAGTTGGACTATTTTATCCATCGCTGAGGGATAAGGGGGTTCATACCTTTCCCTTAGGTATTAATCTGAAAGTAAATGTAATTCGCTGAATGGAGTTCGAACTCGCTAACTACGATGTCGCGGTCCATGATATTAGTCACTGAAGCACAGAGATTTCCGGGGGAAAAAAACCCTCTACAACAGTGTTTTTAAAAAGGATCCGCATTGTTCTCTAAAGAAGCAATTCTTTTATACAGGCGATGTGACTCACATATGGGTATAATTTTGTGAATGATTGTAATTTACGAAACATTGTTATTGGTACTATTTACCAACCCCTCCGCTCGGGCAGGATATGACACAAGGTCAATTTTAAGCGGAGTTTAACAGGTTTGAATTCAGAGTTTTCCTTCTCTTAGACTAGTTGCCTCAACAAGGCTGAAGAACCTAGTCCGTCCTACTGTTTACCCATAATTGTTATTGGTAGTCCGGAAGTAACATGAATATGTCCTGAGTCAATCATCTTCTCATGTCATGTGTTTGTTTAGTTAGGAAATGATTGACTGATTGATTTTAAAGATAGATCAACCTATATAGGATTAGTCTATTCTTAGGGGTTAGGTAATCACTTACATTGCACTTTTATATTCACATTTTTTCCTGTTGTCGTTTCTTAAAATGTTTTTGGTACACAGTTTCCTATCTAATACAAATAATTTGCACATAGTTGTATAGGTTCAAGTACTCCTATCCAACACTAATAATTGTACGATTTCAAATAATTGGTTGTATTCAGTAATAGTCATTTTTTAACTCACACTTATATGTTTTCAAGTAATTAATAATAATACTTAATTAACAATTATAATTTCAAGTAATTATTGTACATTATTTAAAGTTAAATGCCATCAAGTATTCTTATCAAACACAAATATTTTCAAACAGATTTATTTGACTTTAGTGTGAAACCCAAGAGGGTACTAACATTCTGCATTACAGTGGACCTGGGAGTAATGACAATTAATGGGTACACTACATTTACATAACTGGAGTTTCATCATCAGATTCAATTTAGTGTCATACTCAGAACATCCCCTTTTTAGGAGTGGGGAGGTCTAACCCTTCAGCAGTTGATACTATCATCATGTTCTAATCCTCACCGACAGGGCTTTTGGATAAGGAAAGAAAGTTCAATCAGTATATATAAAATTATTCATATTTGGACGTAATTATGCTATTGTCAAGTGAAGAGCTTTTGCCACTGAAAGAAGTAACTCTCTCTATGTCAGAGAGGGAGTTATTTTTTTATAACAGATCTTATATGTATATAATGTAAATGGAAAAAACTCACCAACGGTTAAATTGTTATTGTAAATTTATTTCGGCAAAGATTATAATCTTCCCCAATTCAGATGACACACACGCTTAATTTGAGGGTGCCCGTAACCACCCCAATTCTGGCTGTATTCATTATCTTCTTGTTGGATCTGAAGAAGTCTAATCAATCTTTTTTTTTTTGGGTTATTGATTAATATCAATGCTTTTAGCAAGATAGAAACAAATTTATTTATTGATTCATATCAACGCTTTCAACAAGATAGAAACAAATTTATTATCCAAATGTGACTGAATTTTGGAGTGTTCAACAATGGTCCTGGAAACCAGGGTACAGTCCCAGGTCGCGTCATTCAAAAGACTTTAAAAATGGTACTTGATACCTCCTTGCGTAACACTCAGCGCTATAAGGTACGCTTCAAGGGTAAAGTGGAGCAATCTAGGGAAAGGAGGAGCGCCCTTCCCTACACCTCAGTGTAGTACCTATTGAAAAGGGAGCCATGTAGTCATCCTCGACTGCGGTCGCCAAATATATATATATATATATATATATATATATATATAATAATTATTATTATTACTATTAAAAAATTGTTCAGGCGAAAAGGAAAGGGAGTGAAAGCATTAAGAATAATAAGAACCCAGAAAAATGGTGTTCCCGGAGCCCATCCTCTCCAAAGTGAGCGCGTTTGGTGTTTGTATTTTTGGGTTTGTAGTTTTAGGTGGAATTTTAGTATAACGTAAATTACTATCATTTGTTTTTCTATTTACTTCTTTTGCAAGCGTTAAATCCCTAGGTTATTTAGCCGATCCATTCTAGCCCCCCCCCCACAACCTCTCATTATCTACATGAATCTCTGATGGAAATACCGTTAGGATGTTTATTTTGTTTACATCTAGTTGGGTGGTGATATCTCAGCTTTTTAACAAAAAAATGGTAAAAAGGAACTAACAACTAAAAAATTCTAAATACGAAGTAATTTCTATCATCGCCATAGAACCCCCGCAAAGTTATTCAATTAATTTCAGGAATAAAACAAAATCAAAAAAAAAAAAAATAAATATCACCTAAATTCCTTATCCAGTTTTATTTTAAGTAGGTTACATCTGCTCTTGAAGATTGACTATTTTCTATTTTAACACAGGGTTTAGTCCCAGATCCGTATGGTACAAAGGTCTTCGGACGCCTACTGGATATATATATATATATATATATATATATATATATATATATATATATATATATATGTGTGTGTGTGTGTGTGTGTGTGTGTGTGTGTGTGTGTGTGTGTGCTCTTGTATTCTGTCCCATCCATAGATATAATATACATATCAGTGGCATGTAATGATGGTCGTTACGGAAAAGAATCGATGAGTATACTTTTGGAAAACGAAGCAAAATAAATCATAAATGCTGTAACTCTACACGAAGTAACAATAAAGATCTGTTTGAATACTATAGACATAGACAACTAGGCTAAGTAACTGTCAGTTTTTTACCAATAAGATCAGGACTCTTGGATGCATAGGCGAGAAATTGACTGTCACCAAGCGCTGTTGACTATGTTTGGATGCGACTGAAACCTAAATATACATATGTGAACGAAAGTGAACACTCTTGATTTATAGATATAGTAGATCATATAAATCATCATCATCATGTCGTGCTGGTAGCACGTATATCTCTGACCCTCTCTCGCCACTCCTCCCTATCGTTCATCGCCCTTGGCAGGTCCTCAGGACAACATCCCGTATCCTCACATAGCTGCTGAATGTATGTTCGTGCTGGTCGTCCTGCTTTTGCACGGCCATGTGTGGGGGTCCATAAGAGTACATCTCTTATGAGTTCGTCCCTGCTTCTCCAGCAGTGTCCTGCATGTCTGGTTCGTCTAACTTGAATAGTTTTCGTGATAGGAGGAGGGTGGCCGTACAGTTGGTGTCTTGTGGGGTGTTGCCGCCAGGACTTGTTCAAGATTGCTCGCAGCATTCTTGTGTAATTGCCGTCTAGCTTCTTCTCCAGCCGTTTTGTTAGAGTCCATGTAGTGCACCCATATAGCAGTATCGATGTGACCTCTGCCTGGAAGAAACTGCGTTTCATTTTATCGGTTAGGTCTGATTTCCAATAATAATAATAATAATAATAATGAGCAGATATATGTATGTGTGTGTGTGTGCGTGTATACATACATGTGCATGCGACATGATAAATCTATTCTTTTCATCTACAAAGTAAACCGATATTTCCGTAACTGAAAAGAAAGAGCATCATTTTCGTATTTTTATTAGAGGAGGAAGCTATTTTGCGCCTTAGATTTCTCATGTTTTGGGTATCACCTCGTGTATGTATGCGTGTATAAGTACACACTCACAAATGTATACATATCATGCCCCTCCGCACAAGAAGGATGCAATCTCGACCAAAATTTGATCGAGGGTCACGGTGTCCATTTCAGAATAACACTCCTCAGGGTTTTGATGCAGAATTTTTCTTCTCCTTATCAAAGCTGAAGAGGCCAGTCTGCCCAATTCTTTTACTCATAGCTGGGAAAAAAAGAAAACCATGCATGCCTTTCCAAAGAGCGTTTGCACGAAATGAAACGTATACAGGTTCGTCCAGGATTTGAACTTGTGTCGTCGAGATCATTTCCTTGCGACATTAACTGTTACGCAAGGTGCACTTCATCCCCACTCTCTTTCTTCTCTCTCTTTCTTTCTCTCTCTCTCTCTCTCTCTCTCTCTCTATATATATATATATATATATATATATAAACAATATGGAGATTTCATAGACAAGTATAAACCACATCTACACACATACATTCTATGTCAAACAATTCACTTTAGCAAAGTACACAATTTCAATATCAAAAAACAGTTCTATTTCGAGCTATTCAATTTAGCATGAGTTCAAATTTTAGTTCTATTTGATTCACAGACAGGACCCTATTAGGTGCGTCCTCGCCGAGCCACAATGGACCTTGGAGCGATGGTAACGAAGGCACATTCCTCAAAGTTCCAGCAGTCGGTGTATACTACAGTTCCAACCGACTGGGCAATATACATATTCAAGTATGTATATATATATATATATATATATATATATATATATATATATATCGTGCTAATAGGTGGGAGTATACAGAAAAAGAGTCATGGAAATCTTTCGTTGGCTGTATTCTTTCTCCTCAATAAACGCCAGTCTTAAAGATGAGGTTGGTTGATTGTTATCTGTGATTCTGTGACCAGGTGTTTTTTTCAAGGAAGAAAACACAACAGCAGGTCAAAAAAAGTTTATTCGTATCCGAACCATCGTAGATTGCCAAGCTATCATTCTAGAAGAATAACAATAATACAACTTAATCCATAGCTGAGGAGGATTAAGGTTTTCAGACTTTTTCCAAGGGCATTAATTCAAAAGTGAATGTAATAGCACGACTGGAGTTCGAACATTTTTACTCTAAGACCATTGTCCAGCACGTTTGCCATAACACCTTGTGGACTCCTCCCATCCAAAAGTTCATGCTTAACTTTAAATTTTAACATATTATAAGTTAAACTGTGCCTTTTGTCTTAATATTATAGTTTTCTATATTTTTATACAAAAATTCTCAATGTTAGTGACGAAGCGTTTACACTATGTCAACTTAATTAGATAAAATAAAAACAAAATCCAATTTGTTTAAGTAAGAGTTTATTAAATTAACTTCTAGCATTTTGACTATTTTTTGAATGCACAGGTTTATTGGTTATGCTTTTCTTAAATTACTGGGTTTATTATTCTCCTGAGTAAACCTCTTGATTAAATCAATGTTATTACATGTAACGAAAAGTAGAAGCAACACTTTTATTCATTAAGAGAAATTATCA
Source organism: Sepioteuthis lessoniana (assembly GCA_963585895.1). Taxonomy (NCBI): domain Eukaryota; kingdom Metazoa; phylum Mollusca; class Cephalopoda; order Myopsida; family Loliginidae; genus Sepioteuthis; species Sepioteuthis lessoniana. The sequence continues at coordinate 50,322,316 of OY757921.1, forward strand.
AAACAGAAAATGAATATGGACTATATATATATATATATATATATATATATATATAAGGTGATACCCAGAAGAGAGGCAAACTTAAGACGCCAGATAGCTTCCTCAAAGATTTTAAAAAAGCATATATTTATATATATATATATATATATATATATATATATATATAGTTATGATTGAAATTTAAAGCCAAAAATCTTTTTGAAAATGTTTTGCACGAAAAAGCAAATCAATATGACAGAATTTTTTCAAATATAAAATTGGATAATAACTAAACAGGATAAATATTCACGATTCAGAATTTTACTGTTGATCCTCCAGTGATATAGTGATCTAGAATAATGTTGAATTCTATCTCACCTGAAGATTGGTATCGTGAAACTTTGGGTCGTGAGTTTTTTCAGCTTTATTTTTATCCTACTTTTTACTTGAAAAACTATTGTGACACACACACACACACACACACACACACACACACACACACACACACATATATATATATATATATATATATAATCATTAACCTTTGCATTTATGAAAATGGTTGATATCTGCAAAAATGGTTGATATCTGGGAAAAATTGGATGCTATTAACACGTACAAAATCGAATGTTTAAATCGTTATGTTTGAAAGTTTCATCTTTATTCACACGTGAAGCTAATCATGTGGCACCCATAAGTCTCTCAGCCAGGAAATATAAACAGTTATGAGATACACATATTTTGATGATTAACAAAGGCCGTAATCAGTAGTGATTAACAAAATTTTATTGATCAGTTCTTTTTCTTACCATCTTTTACGATTCTATTTTGTTTATAACACACACACACACACACACACACACACACACACACACACACACACACGCACACACACACACACACACAGATTTATATATAGGGTGAGTGTTGTGTGTTTGCAATTGGTATTCAGCACAGAAAAAGATGATGATGATTAAAAATGAACAACAATTTTTCATTGTAAAATAAGTGTAATGTAATATTCCTTCTTCGATATTTAGACTTATACCAGATAAATATCAACCGATCCTTTCTAGATGTACGCTCGTTGTTAATTCTGATGACGACGATAACGACCACACTAATTTTCATATCAGACAATGTCAACACGACAGCTTCTCAGAATGGTACATCCCTGGGAGTAAATAAAACTATGACAAGATGAATAAAAGCGTAGGGATCCAGAGGAGGTGAATTGAATTGTTTGTATCTATAAATCCCTTTATCGCAGAACAAAAATCAGAGGATGCTTTTCACTAGTTGACATATATCGTACACATTGCTGAGTAATTAATGAGGTGAGATGTTTATTAGGAATGTGTCATTCACATATGACCCATTCAAAATATACGGCTCTTTTAAATGAACCAATGACCTGCCTCTGATAGAAAAAAGCAATTTTTTCAGTGTCGTTAATAACTCATAGGTTTGGTTTCTTTGTTTAATTGCATATCAAGCCTTGAGGGTTATGTTGTGCCAAAGCCATCCTGGTAAAAGAATATACAATGGTACTATATAACCCATAACTGAGAGGATAAAGGGTTCATTGTTTTCCAAAGGTGTTACACCGAAAGTGAACGTAATAGTACGGGTGGAGTACAACTCAATTTGTAAAATAATCAGATATTTTAATTATAGATAAACATTAAAATGATAAATGATAAATCAATAATAAAATAACTAGGGATTTTAATTAACTATTTTAGTGATAAATTTTGAGCCTGCTAAAAACTTTGAGTTCGTAGTTGTAGGTTTTCGATTTCTTGAAATAAAAGCGAGTAAACCTTGTTTGGTATACACATGACAGCTCCTGTCAAAATAAAGCGCGACAGGTTTGTTTTAAAATCAACTGTAAGCAGAATATTAAAATAAAAATTTAGATATATATCAGCTAATATTTAGCTATGACGTGTCTCTAAAAAGTTTTAGTGATTACATGTGATTAAGAGATTAATTAAAGAGAATAATTGGAAGAAAATATATAAGGAGATTCGAAAACGCCTTGAGCGAGGAGTCAGAATTTGGAGTCAGTGAGTTGAGTCAATCAGTCATTTGGAGACAGAGTTGAGAGGCCTCGTTGGAATGGGACCAGATCAGTGAAGAAGAAATGTCTAAGTTTGTGGTTGTCCGTTTCGTCTCATACGATATATAGTTCCTATCGATCTAATAGGCCCAAGTAATTCTTAGTTCCTATCTTTCTCGTTTCGCGGCTACAATGAAAAAGGTACTCAAAATAAACTTTCGTATCATGAAAAAGAGTCGTTTTGTATTACGTACATGACAACTTTCGACATGCACCGTAGTGTAACACGTACTTTTATTTGGTACCGTGTTGGCACCGATAACTCCACAGATTACTTTGAGACTACAGTCTAACACTTAAGCAATTACATCACAAGGACATCCCCAATGATGCTAATAAACATATTTTTACGAACGAAAACATTTGATAATTATCATATTTTAAACTAAAAAATACTGAATAATGAAATATTCCTTTTTATTGTGGAGTGTAAGATGTTTTTAGAGAGAAATAAGAAGATTATTTAATAAGAAGAATAAAATATTGATTTAGAAATGAAAGAAAAATCATGAAAAGGTAAAACACAATGCCTGAAATTGTAATTCTTATCCATGTTAACATATTTTTAATGAATAAAATTAAAATAAAATTATAATTGAAAATTCCGCTCTTAACAAAGACATCGGAAACTTAACTGGTTAAGACAATTTCATTATTGCTAGATATTTGTTGGTGTTGGTGTTATTATATGATCCAATATTCCATTTATTATGACTTTTTTGAATTTTGTAAGAAAATTTTTCTTAAAACCGATAAAGAAAATGAGTTTACTTTTATCTTGGCAAATTAAATCAAATTGTTTACAAGATATGCATCCGGAAAAAGGTTTGAGGATCCCTGCTCAAAACCTGAATTTAAAAAGCATTGGAAACCCGGGAACGGATCAAGGCAAATAATATGTAAATTAAGTGGAAACTTTTAATTGATTTTTATCAAGAGTTTAGGGGGTCACATTCATTGTGTTCATATTTACATTATTTGTTAAGCACTTATTTTTTCGTGCACGAATGATTTTTAAATATATCTATTTGATCTATAGATAGGTGCTACCACTCCTGGTTAGAGTAGACATGACAGTTATAGTGATAAAGAGGTAATCCATACCCACAAAGGCTTCGGAACTGGAGCTTCCCCATCAATTTAGTGTCATAACAAGGATACCATTTTGGTTGGGGCTGTCTTACACCATTGCAAGGGATACAGTTGGCGTATTCTAAGCCCCACCGACTTCGCGGGAAACTTCTTGTGGAACATTCGATTCTATAATTCAACTGTGATTTTGACTAACTCCTGAAACAAGCACATATATGTTTGTTTTGTTTTTTTAGAACTTTGTCTTTTACAACTTTTTTCGGCTTTTTGATATGATAACCAAGACTCGATTTGCATATAAGAATACCTGAAAGTTTGACGTAGCGATACAAGTTTTTTTTTTGTGTTAACTCGTTCCCCCGTCCATAGCATTTTCAAGAAGACATTCATAATAAAGAAACAAAGCTAAACATTTATGAATAAGTAAATTCACTGCTTCACTACAAATACAGATAAAAGTTACATCATAAATGCTAAAATGCATTTTCTTCCGATATAAGTGCTATGGAGCACTGATAGGTAGATTTCGGTTTCTTTGTTTAATTGCATATCAACATGGGTTATTTAATGCCGAAGCCATCTTTGTAGAAGAACAGTAATGGTACTATTCAACCCATAGCTAGGGGATAAGGAGGTTTATACCTTTCCAAAAAGCATCAGTCTGAAAGTGAACGTTATAGCGTGACTGGCATTCGAACTCGCTAATAAAGATGTTGCAATCCAGAACGTTAGCCACTACGCTTATGCGACTTCTCTTGATGTTAAGAAATTAATCCTTGGTGCTCGGGAGAACAGCTTTACCAATATAATGCAGTATTGAACACGTTGGTATGACCTGAGACTATTTAGATACTTCAATAATCTCAAGGTTAGGCTAAAATTTTCGTTAGGATGCTCGTAGTAATGAAAACAACCTAGATTAGTAGTACTTTTTTCGTGGGTCTAGTATTAGCTCTACCCAGGGAGCATCTAACTCACAACATTACTAATGAGTGTTGTTTTACTCAAAACTACAGTAGTGGATCACACTGTGAGGATTAAGCTCATTACATCATTGCTATTTTTTCCAGACTACTTTGGTATTATCACCTCGCAAGGTAATGTATGTAGTAAACTTAGTTGAGTCTGTTTCCAGGACGCTAACGAACAAAACCTAATGAGAATTTACTTACTACAGTGTTAATGATCTGCTGGACTATTTTTCTAGAATGAAGCGTAAACAATCCTAGTAATGTACCCGTAGTTGGCCACTGGCGTGAAAAAAAATAATAAAAAAGGAAAGTACTGAATTACTGAAAACAACTAACAGTTGATCAGAATTTCAGTTTTAATTAATAAACATTTCAATTTTTCTTTCAAGGGCGATGAAAAAAAAGCAAGCAAACAAAACAAAACAAAGAACAAAAAACGTGTTGAAGTATACACTCGTCTATTATGTACAGGGTGTTTAAAAACTTTGAGATGTACGGTGTTTCAGAAAAATCGTAATTATTTCGTAAGTTAACAACTTGACGAGTTCTCATTCAAATGATCCCAGATTTTAACAGCATGTGAAGGAATGACTAAAAATTCTATGTTTGATGTTTAGACGTCTTTTTTCCCTGTGAATGGCATTCCAATATCTGGAAAAAACACTGTACAATAATTTTCAGCTGTATTTTTGTTTAATGGCAAATCAACCTATTTAGGTTATTTAATACCAAATCCGTTCGTCAAGAAGAACAGTTGTGGTGGTTCTATTTAACCCATAGCTGGGAGAATAAGGAGATTCATTCCCTTTCAGAGTGGATTTATCCGAAAGTAAACGTAATAGCGAGAGTGTAGTTCGAACTCGATTACTACAGTCCAGCGCTTTAACCATTACGCCACGACAACTCCTCCTCGTTTATTTATTTATTTATTTATTTATTTATCTATTTTTAATTTGAGATCATTAGAACGAGATATACTTTAGTTAGATTACGAATTGACATAATTTTTTAAAAACACCCTGTACATCTCAAATGATATCAATATTTCTGAAACACCTTGCATTTCACTATTGAACACACAGATCCAAAGCTAAGTCCAAAAAAAAAAAAAAAAAACTTTGAAAATGGTACACTGAGACATTTTTGTAGATTCGTGAATGAAATATTTTGTAGTGGTGGCCTTGACCCTATGTATGAAATCTGCAACATGCCACTTTGGTTAATATTGGAATTATACGCGCTGATTGATCAAATGAGCTTAGAACCTACCTCCTCTTTTATAAGAGATTAAGTAAAGTTTATTATCTGTCAAAGACAACCTGAAAGTAAATACTGTCGGTAGAATATTCGTCTGGTATGATTTTATCCCGAAAGTGTGTTTGGTCCTACGAAAAAAAAAAGCTTTCGATCTTTAGCTGAACTGTTGGGTACACGTTGGTCACGTGTTAAAGGAAAGCATTATTGTGAACCGTCATAATAAAAACGAGAATATCATCAGTGACAATACCTCGCGGGACTTCGAAGAATTATTAGATGAAAAAAATGATGTACAATCTATTCTCTTCTTTTCTCCCCTTCTTTTTTTACAATAAACAAAACTGCCCGATGGCCTCAATGGGAAAAAGGTCACAAAATGACAAAGAAAAAGCTAGGATGTATCAAAAGAGTATTACAAAAGACAACATATGACTGATAACCTATTTATGCCTTCGCTAGTCACGTATTGATGTTATTTTCCGTAGATGAGACGATGCTTCCGAGGTTGGTAAATTTTTCAAATAGTTTCAGGAAACTACCTTTTAGTGTGGAGATATCTTCTCTTTGATTTTGATTAAAGCATGTGTACTCTTTTATAATGGAAGCTAATGCCACCTGCTGCCTTCTCCAGACTATGCAGTAGGGATTCGGCCTGGGAGGATGTATTTGCAAGAAGCGCTCTCATCAGCCTAGTCCACGTCCGTAATAGTTTGTGTGGGGTATCGCCGGCTTCTCGTTTCCAGTGTGAAATCATTTTCTTTCATTAAATCTATCGATGTTCGAAGTAAGTAGTCTCAGCAAATTATGAACAGGTATGGGACTAGTGCATCCCCTAGCAGAATACCTACGAAAATGTCAAAGAAATCTGTGTTACTGTTCTGTAAGCCAGCTTTTACTTTCGTGTTTTTGTAGAGCATCATTATTGCTGCAACGGTTTCTTTGGGGAGACGATAGGCTAGAAGTATTTGCTCCATCTCCCCTCAGTGTATGGAGTCAAATGCCTTAGAGAAGTCTACAGATAAGAGTGTGGTCTCAAGTTTTTTGCACGAGCTCCTAAAATTCGACAGTTTGTCAGAATTTGTGATGTTGTGGATCGATTTCTCCGAAAACGATTTTGATATATATATATATATATATATATATATATATATATGGACGCCACCGTTTGAAATGGACACGGTGACCCAAGTTTAAATCCTGGAAGACAGTATTTGCCTTTCATATATTGCTAATACGTTTTGGGAAAGGTATGCATCCAGTTATTCTCCCTCCAGTTAAGGGTAAATAGTAAACTTGGTATAGCAAGCAGTCTTGGGAAAAAAAACAAAAAACGCTGAATTCAAACCTGTTAAACTCCGTTTAAAAATTGACCTGGAGCATAGGTTTCTATAAAAAGTTTAAAGAGTGCATTTACTTAGGATACATGAAGAAAATATCTTCAAAATGTAATAAATATGAAATAAAGCGACATGTACGGAAAGGTTGAAAGACGTTTGGAAAAAGTACAGAAACGTTATGGGCACCCTACCAAAATGCTTAAGTGTAATGTTTGTCATAACTGTATGATACCAGGTAAGTTGTATAGATGTGAAACATAAGTGAATTATGAGAAAAATACCGGAACTACTAAATAAAACAAAACAAAAAAAACCAAACCAAAACAAAAAAAAACAAGAAAACTCAGGCTTAAACAAAAATCAATGAAAAGGGAAATGCATCAAATTATTGAAAGAGATTTTAAGAAAAGACCAAAATGAATCAAAGAAAAGGCTAAGGTAAGTGATATCGTAGAAATTATTAATCAACAAGTAGAGAAATGGACAAGACACATAACTTGATGAGAAATTAACAAAAAGCAAAGTATCCGAAAGGCGACCAAGAAATTATAAGCATGGCAAAAATGGAACGTTTTGGAAGTTGAAGGAATAAGATTGAGGAATTTACTAATGAGACATCGCAGAGGCCTTTGTTTTGTAACTGTTTCAAAATTGCTGCTGCACCCTGGGCACGCACACATATATATGTTGAAATGTTAGATTGTCGTGAATCTGACAATATGATAGAAATATGTGGAAAGATGGATAAATCAAACACTTAAAACCGGTTTAAAAGGCGTGGTATTTCATTCTTTTGCTTTATTTTTAAGTACTTTCTCAAGATGAACTATTTTCTAAGTTTTTCTATATATAAACAAATTAGAAACAGGACAAAATAACGGAGAGGATAAAGGTGTAGCAAGAAGGACAGGGTTTAGAGTCAATTTTATCAGGTTTCATGAAAGTGGAAGTAATTTTAATGAGTGGACGGTAAAAATAGGGAAAAGGTGATGGGGAAGGGGTTTCGGCATATCCTCTTTCGTTGAAGACATTGACTATAATGTGATATCTCGGTGGAAAGGGAGAGAAAAAGGGAAACAGATAGTGATACAAAAAGAATCCACAAAACTTTGGGGGTACAGACCTTTTTCAAGTCTCATAGACCTTTCCTACCCACCCATCCAAAAAATCCAATAAGAATTCCAAAAATAATTCACTTTTCGGTACTCCTTCATCGAATCAAGCTGTGTGTTTGATACTCACTGGTGGGTTGGTTAGTTGGGTTTTATGGCATATCAACCTTTTCAGGTTATTTAACACCAAATCCATCTTTATGTAAATAATCAGTTCTATTTTTTAAAAAATCAGTTTAGCATGAGTACACAGTTTAACTCTGAAAACATTTCTATTTCAAGCTATTCAGTTTAGTCAAGCAGTTCTAATTCAGCTAATTCAGTTTAGTAAAAGTACAGATTTTGTTTTCACACAGTTAAATGTCAAAACAGTTCTATGTTAAACAATTCAGTTTAGTGTAAATACAGTTTCAATGTAAAAAACAGTTCTATTTGAAATAATTCAGTTTAGCATAAGCACGCAGTTTAAATGTAAGTACGGTTTAATTGTCAAAAGCATTTCTATTGCTATTCAGTTGAGTCAAACAGTTCAGTTTAACATAATATTCCGTTAGTTCTATTTAACCCATAGACAGGGCCCTATCACGCCGGGCCAGAGTGGATCTGGGAGCAATGGCAATGAAAGGGGTGCTCCGTATTCCCCAAAGTCCCAGCATTACTGGAATCTTACCATCAGATTGTTTAATGTCATATTCAGGACACTCATTGGGGGGGGGTACTTACCCCTCTGCAGAGAAGCAGTCGGTGTATTCTACAGCCTCAGCCGATTGGGCAAGATACTCACTGGCCACTCTATACTCGTCAATCTGTGCAAATAAAAAAGAACAGAAAAGGCTACCTCTTTAAAGAAATGTTTACCATGATAGTCTTGTTGTTTATTGTTCGTAGGCTTGATTTCAAAATTATGGCCCAGTGCTATCCTTAACTAAGCTTACGAGGTAAGCTTAAAAAGGATCAGAGATAAAAAGAAGAAAGAAGTAATTAAAAAGCAGAAATTTTGATTAATAAATAGATCAACGATTACACATTTTCTTCGGTAAGATGATACAATTAATGAAAGCCTATGCATGTATTTACCCAACCCCTCTGTCATATGCGGGGTGAAACACAAGGTCAATTTGTTAAGCATCTTACAAATATGTTTAAACAGTTAGTCATACAATCCCTACACAAAAATAACTCTAACCTACAGTTTCGGAATATAAAAATTAACTAAATCACTCTTAGAAAAACTCAGATCCCCACAGGAAAAATGTTTTAGTTACTTTTTAATGACATATTAACCCACGTGGGCTATTTAATGACAATGCTATGCTTGTAAAAGAAAAGTTGCACTAATTTTCAACTCACAGAGATTTGGGCCCCATGCCTTTCCCTTGGGCATTAGTCAGAAAGTGAAGATAGAAGCGTAAGTGAAGTTCGAACACATTTACTACGATGTTACAGTCCATCACGGTAGCCACTAGACCCCAACCGAGATTGATGGAAAAGGTAATGACATGAATAATAAGAGGTGAACATGGCCTTGGGTAAAAAAGGTAAGAGATAACATTCATCATCATGTCATGCTGCTAGCACAGATTTCCTTGAGTCTTTCTCTCGCCATTTGTCTCTATCATCTATCGCCTCGTCAAGCTTTTTCTCAATACGCTAAGTCAGCGTCCATGTGGTTCATACATATAGTAGAATTGACACAACCACTGCTTGGAAGAAATTGTGTTTTATATTATCGGAAAAGTTTGACTTCCATATGATCGATAACCTATCGATAGCAATCCATGCCTTCGCTAGTCGCATATTGGTGTCATTTTCAGTAGATGAGATACTGCTTTCGAGGTAGGTGAATTTGTCTACTAGTTTCAGTGAGCCACTATTTGATGTGGAGATGTCTCTTACCCCAGCAAGAACACCTTATCACTTAGAATACGTCAATTGATTCTTCCGCAGAGGATTAAGGTTACCCGATATGGGTATCCTTGGCATGAAACTAAATTATATGCGGTGATGTCTCAGTTCTGCAGCTTATTGCCATTACTCCTTCGTCCACCTTAAGCCTAAGTGTTAGAACCAGTTAGGGACCCATATATAGGTCAAATAATCATGTTCGAAAATTATTACTTTCAGATAGGAATTCTTTAAACTATATAACTGAGTGAAAATGAATGTTTATTATTATTATCTAGAGTTTTTCAAATCAGTGTTAGCTGATGGTTTTTCACGGGAGTTTGAGTGAGGCCTTTTAATAATTCTTTAGTTATTGTGCCTAACGCACCACTCACAATTGACACAATCGTTACTTTCATGTTCCACAGCTTTTTCAATTCTCTAGCAAGGTCGAGGTACTTATCCTTCTTTTCATTATTATTATTATTATTATTATTATTATTATTATTATTATTATTATTATTATTATTATTATACTCCTTTAGAGTTTTTCACATCAGTATTAGCTGATGGTTTTACACTGGAGTTTGAGTGACAGCAAGTCTCCTCAAGTCTCCAGGACTCGTCTCAGGATTTTGGCCGTTCTTAGCAATGCTGTCGTTTGGATAGTCTCTACCCGTCCACCAATTTCCAAGTCTTCCAGGCCTTTTATTTATTATTATTATCATTATTATTGTTGAATCGTTATAGTCATTTGAAACCATATAATTTTATAAGAATTATTTGTATTAGATTTCATAATAAAACTGAAAGTAAAGTTGGCGACCGTAGTCGGGAGCGACCTGAAGGCTCATTTTTCAATAGCTACTGCACCGAGGTGTAGGGGAGGGTGATACTCCTTACCCTGGATTGCTCCACTTTACTCTTGATACAGATCTTATAATGCTGATTGTTAAGCAAGGAGGCGTCAACCGACTATAGACAAATAAAAAATGCTATTAAAAATGCAATTGAACAATTGAAATATAGATATGATTACAATTGCATATGAATCAAATTATGGCATTATGTTATATAATTAAGGAATGATTTTTCATATTAATCATTTTTCGTTAATTATATTTTATCATTCAGTTTGGTAAGGCTTTCAACTATTCGAGTCTCTTAAGTTCAGGTGCATAGTCATTGGGTACAGTTTTATGCTCGCGCGCAAAGGATATGACAATCACCATTGTCATAATAAACCCCAAGACAGGAAATGGGCTGGAGTGTGGATGACGTCATGCCCGGAAGAGATGGTCCGGTGAATTTGAGGATTCGAAAAAGAGTCAGTTGAGATTGGACCATGGAGACAGAGAGTTGAGTTTCTGCCATTGAGGCATGGAGTAGAGTTTTCTACCGTTGCGGCGGCGGCGGCGGCGGCGGCGGTTAGGTTTTTCGAGTCTCGACCGGCGGAGATAAATTGAGATCTTAAACATCACAAGAAGCACTGCGCGTCGAGTGGAGTCAGATTGTATGGTTAGCATAAGATTTTAACAATTGTGACTCTCTCCTCGTGTTCGTATCTGAAACAACAGAGTGCGTCTGTGTTTTGTATTGTATATGTATTGTGTTACAGTTGTGATTGACATCATTATGATTATCGTGGGTATACAACAATTAAATAACCCATGAGAAGTTGATATACCATTAAATACACCGAACCGAATCCTTTGCTTAAAGGAGAGATAGTAAGTGTTTTTAGAGGTTCATTGAAAGTTGTCTAAGAAATGATTTTAAGAAGCAGTAAAAAAAAAAAAAAGACATGATAAATAGTCAAGAAATAAGATAATGAAGTTTGTAAGTAAGATACAGCAGAAGTTATTATATGCAACACCTATAGATTTTAACTTATTCAGACTAGAAAAATACCGCAGACGAAAGATAAACAAAAATAAATTAAAAAAAATGTTTTATTAAACATTTTCAACAATCAAATACTGAAACTAGAATTTAAAAAATACCCGAAATTTTACAGTGATTTACAATATCCATCGCCTTATTTGGGTGGAACGCTTGGCTTATGGAAATTATGTGGTTTTCTTAGTAAAATAATGAGTTAATTTTTATGCAAACAAGAAGTTCCCAGATGCCTCAAAATTTCGATCAGTATTTTTTTCATTTTTTGACCGATCGGTGCCTTCGTTCAGGACATTGAATTTTCTTCGACTTGCTAACGATGATATTTGATTCGCTTCGCAAAAGGTGTAGCATTAAAACTCTAAATAATTTAAGAAATCAATTCACCCCTTGATTGTTTAAAATACATGCGTAAACAATTAAAATTATTGGCAATTATTTCTTTATCCAATTTCGAGCCTTTCGAAATCTTATAAATAAACCGATGAATACGTTACTTTTCAATATTCAATAAAGTCTTTATTTTTTTCTCAATTTCGTTTTTATCTCTAAAGAGTGAATTTCAGTTATTTTCCAACATTTAGGTTTTCACTTAATTATTTCTACAAGCAAATTATTATTTTATTGTTTCCTTTCAAGATAGGGTTGCTTGTATTGATACAACATTCATTATTGCCTAATATTATCACCTAGTATTAAATATACATATTAACGTTATAAATATTCTTTTTCTCTTCATAATGACATACAGATCGAAAGATCTTTTACATTCAAAATATATTATCTAGTTTTACAACAAATAAAATTTCTATGAACTATTTTCTTGTTGATACAATTTTGGGTTATATTAACGCATTAACAAATAAAATAAAAGCTTGGAAAGCTATTAACTTTTGTGTTATTTCAGCAATTTTTTCACTCAAGTTAAAGGAATAAAATTCGTTATATTTGTAGAACTGTATTTTTATTAATAATTATACACTTTTCCTCTACAGCTGTAGTAAATTGACTCACTGAGCCAAGTCCAAAAACTGGACAAGGCATTTTTTCTTTCACTTTGCGCCAATGCCTTTGTGTAATGTATAGATCTATCTCTTCTTTACTCTACACATATCTATGAACAGATTTAACTCTATATTAGGCAACCAGACGAAGAAAAGGAAAAATCCTGAGAAGTTCTGTCTGGATAAACTGTAGTAGACTTATCCATTTGTCTTTTGGTTTCAACCAATTTAAGTTTGTCTTGTTCTACTAGAGACTAAAAACAAATCGCAAGTAATTATTTACAAAGCTTACCTTAGTTGGAGTGGAGCACTTAGTAAGAATCGAACTCACTAGCAATAGTCAGCCAATCTAGCTTGTTAACAATCACACTGTGTGAGATGCCCACAAATCTCCTATGGAAGCAATTTTGCAGCATTTTTAGAGAGTGGCGCAAAAGTCACTGGACAGCTAAAAGAAAATGAACAACTTTTTTTTTATTTATAATCTATTTCAGTTTAAGAATATTATATTCTACAGGTAGTTCAAAGTATTTTCAAAGAGTCAAAATTAAAATAATAGAAAGAAAATTTTATAACCTTATTTTATTCAAACGTTGTTCAATTTTTAAAGCAGTAAGTTGCTTTTGTGCCACTCTATTGGACGATGGAAAAGTCACTATTTTAGCTAATGCACTAATACTGCTATTTTAGTTGCTGAAAAAAAAACTCACAGTATTCTAATCTAGTTTTCTTCTTTATAATAAAAAATATAAATATTTGAGCAACAGTCTTTTCTCATAAGCATATTTTTTTAAAATCACAAACAAGCAATGAACCAAATTCGAAAAAATACGTTACCGGAAATGAACTCTAGATATAAACTACCTATATTCGAAATCAACTTGTCTTGGAGAATGAAGAAGTCTGAATTAAAAAGCTAAGACGTGCGTTTCGGAGAATCTTCACACAACGGTGCATTATTGTTCTGTTATCAATTTATCCAAAAAGTGTAGCTATGTCCATTGCTTCACTGTCATCATTGGACAGCGGATAAAAAGGTGCAGAAAAGACGTTGATTTTTTGTGTGTATGCGTGCGCGCACGCGTGTGTGTGCATCTGATTTGGTTTTGACTTATTGAATATTTCAGTGAGAAGTGATCTCTGGATAAATTGATTTAACCATTAAATACTAAACACGACCCCAACATTAGATCCATCATGTTAGCTAAATTAAATCATTTTGCTTAATCGGATAAAGAAGGCCTATGGCCAATCCTTCCTCGAAGAAAATAAAGCTATGACCTTATATATAATACAATCATGAGAAGTTAATAAATACACAGCCTACGATGCATTCTGGATTACATAAGAAATAGAATATTAAGTTATAGTTTTTGTGATTAAATTTAAATTTAAATGTGCCTACATTGAATGCAATGTTAGGGCTTTGCATAGCATTTATAAAATATACTGGCTGTTTGTGTAACCAATTATATTACTAGCCCTATAGGCAGGGCTTTAAATACGCTATCTGTGTTCACTGCGGAGGGGTAAAATTCCCCCAAAAAGTGTGTTTTGGATATGAAGCTAAACTGCATCTGATTGATGAGGCTCTAGCTATGGAAAGTAGTTAGGCATATCCATTACTTCCACATCCACTCTGATCCGGAGAGGTAGCACTTGTTCGGGTCCCTTCTATACTGTCAAATAGATCTGTTTAAAAATTATTCGCGTTCGTTAGGAATACTTGACACAATATAAACGTGAATTGTTTTCATCAAGAATAGTTACTTGAAGTTATAATTATTTACCAAGGGTTATTCATCATCATCATCATCATCATCTTGTCGTGCCTTGAAACCATAAAACTGATTGCAATCAGTGATTATTATTATCAGATAGAAATAAGTACTTGAAACCATATAATTGCGCATGAATTATTAGTATTATGTTGTAAAACTTGAAATTATACAACTGTGTGCAAATTATTTGTATTTAACAGGAATACTTCATATTATATAACTATGATATATAACTAAAAAAAAAAGAAAACGTCAAAAAAATATGAATATTAATGTACAATGAACGCGATTTCCTAACTTCAAGGCATAAAATAACTACATACATTTTGACATACCATTAAAATCAATCAATCAATCAATAATAATAAACTTTATTAATTAAAAAAAAATCACGGCAGATTTTAGCAGTGGATTGTGGGAGGATGAAACTATCATTGCATTTATATTGCAAATCGTATAGGAATAATGTTTCCCACCGACTTTACCTTTACTTCGACCATTCTCAACTCGATTAGATTTTGTCATTTTCAACTCCAATTATTTCTGATAGAAAAAAATCATCAAATTTTAGATTAAAAAAAGGAAACCAAAAATCTGTCTTAACAAATGTCAGATCTCTGCCCATTTTTTTCAATAATTGAATTAAAATTGAAATAAATGCATTGAACTAATCTTGTGACGCCACTGGATATTTCATTTCAATGAATATATCTTCAAGATATCCCGTCACGCTTCTGGGTGATGTTCTATTGCTGGCTCCTCTCATATCAGACTTCCTCACTTAACAGACCCGGATACTGCTGATCAGACGATCGTCCGCATCACGGCAGTTGCTATCATAATCTATCCATGATGAAGAATAAATAAATGATTGGTAGAAATAGGAATATATATACATATACATCTCCTTCAAATATCTATCACTCTCAATTCTTGTTTGTTTTGAATTCTTTATTTAATGGCATATCAACCTTCGGGGGTTTTTTATGCCAAAGCCATCTTTGTAGAAGAACAGTATATCATCCATAGCTTGGTGAGATAACCTTTCCCTGGGTTATTAATCCGAAAGTGAATGTAATAGTTTGACTTGAGTTCGAACTCGCTTACTTTGATGTTACAATCAAGAACGTAAGCCTCTTCGTTAGCTTTAGAAAATTTTATTTGCTAACAGATTGCTGTGATTGAAACCCGATAGATATGTGCACGATGGTGACGAGTTCTATTGGGTAGAACCGTGGCCCTGCTACCGTATGTCCCCAGATCATAACTTTGAAAGTTGGACTTTATTCAGGCACTTCATCCCGTCTTGATAGATTTTAAGGCCTCGCAAATGCTTTCATCATTTACCACAAATGAATCCAATATCTGTATTCGTTGGTCATTCGTGTTCACTGCCCTTAAATCAGTCCGATCAGGAATCTACATTCTCCCCTTATTACCTCTCGGGATCCTCTGGGAGTATATACAGGAAGGTTCAAAAGAAGCTTTTAAAAGGCCCCTTCTCACCGAAGAAGCAAGTTGGGTAGCTATCTTAGATGGCTCCGTATGTTGTCTTTTTGCCAGTACTAAATTGATTATATATCTATATTTATATGAACTAAGGCGAGTAAAGCTTGTGCAATATTTTGGTATTTGCTTGTTTCAGTGCGTACATCACGTGACAGAAGCAGTTCAAATCGTGGAAAGATACCCGCTGTGGTTGGTAGTATCACGGTAGTTAATTGCTATTCTCCTTGTGGGATTTGAAAGCCACAAAGATGGACGTGTCACCTTGTCTAATTCCGTAAGTTATGCTTGATCATTACACCGGGGAAGTAACCAAAAACCTTTATTGTGTAGAAGGTGAAGGTACAGTTGATCACAATAGAGTAATCAGATGATTCAAGAAATTTCAGTCGAGTTGCAAGAACTTAGACGATCAGGCGAAGTCAGGTAGACCTAAAACTGTGAATCCGTGGCTGTGCTCCAAGTCATAGATGCAAATTTGACGAATAGCACCCGGAGAGTATGAGGCGAACTTGGTGTCTGATTGTGGTGGTTCATGAACTTTATTATCTTAATACAAGTATCCAGAGCTACCAAAATATTATAAAACTTTCGACTTTCCTTACTTTTCCTGATGGACATAATTTAATATTAAATTAATTTTTTTTATCATCATTTGAATTTAAAATGAATTGTAAATACATAAGTGGGTTAGTTGGTGTGTTATATCATACCAACCCTTATTTAATCCAAATCCTCTTTACATATATATATATATATATATATATACTGTAAGCAAATAGTTTATAAATAATTCTATCTTTGAAAGAAAAATTTAAGCACGTTTGTTTTCACACAGTTAATAATTTCAGTTATTCCTGTCTAACACTAATAATTCTATTCACAGTTAATCATTTAATTCACCCTGTTAAATGGTTTCATCAATTTCTTTATAACTTTTGTAAATCCATTTATCAAAAATTCCTAAGTTATATAAATAATTTGCATACAGATGTATTGTTTCTAATAACTAATAATTATAATAATCTTTAGTAAATGAATGAATAGTTCTGTTTGCTCCATAGATGGCACAACAACAGGTACTACCAATGCAGGTAAGAGTGGACCTGGATGTAATTTCAGAAGGTAGATGTAAGGGCAGCATATGACATGTTTTATATTGGTTATTTATGTAATATGTACCATTGCGAGGGGTGTATGGGGTGTTCAGGGAGTGGTCAGTTACTTTAGTAAGGGTGCTCGCCATGTCCTTTTTAGGACAACTCGTCCGCCACTGGACCCCCCACCCCTGGCACTCAGCTCTCACCTGTAGCTCTCTGTAGCTGCCACATGCAACAGCGGCCATACCCTGGGTACTGGCTTTGGCAAGCTTGCTAAACCAGGTGAGGGTAACCGACGAGTCTCAAACCCTCGGTGAGTTTAGATTGGGCTGTGTCAGCCCTACTGTATGAGAAACCTGACTCCCGGCGGAAGAGTTCATCTGAAGAACCAACGGATGTGAAGGCGGTGGCAGTAAGCGTTGTTGGAGTGCCTAGAGCAGGACATAACACCCAAAGAAGTCCTGGTCATCCACTGCAGCCTGGCAGTCTCCTGTCGTAACGGTTCCCCGTGCCACTGAATCAAGACTTCCCTGGCTGAGAGAGTGGGATTGCACCTGTGCACCGGTCTTCTCACTATAAATCACCGATTATCGATCAGAACAGCCTCGGCAGTGATCACAACAACTGATTTCCAGTGGCCCCACTGTTCAAGACTCTGTGCCTCTGGGCTGGGGCTGCGGAGCCATCTCCGTGTTCATAGATGAGTTGTAGAATACAAACGTCATCATCGGATCTGATGGACAACCGCCATTGCGAATAGGATTGTTAAACAAATAAAAGCATTCATTGACTCTAATGATCATATATCGAAGCACTAGTATCCGTCTAACACTCTTGCTGTAGGCGTGAGAAACAGTCATACAATAAGCTACAAAAAACGACTTAAATTTTGGCCAAGTAAAACCACCTGCCTTTTCATTGAAGTGAGCTACGATTTGTGAAACAATAGATCTTTTTCACGGATAAGCACTTCATGTATCTCTATTATTTTAGACCAGTTCAGACGAAGGTTAAAACACTAATGATTAAGTGAGTTGTATCTTTACTGTGACCATGTGACTGGCTTTTTCTTTTTTCATGAACCCGTCGTCATCTTTTCCTCTCGCAAACTTTTTTTCAGGAATCTGCAATGCCACAACACTAGATATCAAAAACATTTATCAAAAGAAAGTATTTTACGTAAATAAAACTATATAACAGTACGTATTATATCATCGTTTAAAAGTGTAATTTTAAATTTTCTAAGGAAAATCAATCAGGTTTAAAATATCTCCACAATTTATTCTAAATTATATCAAAAAATATAAATCGATAGCAGGAATTTAGATGCAATGACAAGTTTGTGTACACCATATCTGATTGGTTGGGTTGCTTTATTTAATGGCCTATCAACTTTCGTATCATATCTGACTATCTATAAAATACACTGAATATTTGTGTTTCATAACGGAATTACCTTTTCAGCCAGAACAGGAACCATAAGGTGTGGATCGTCATTTTTCCCCGGGATGGAAGTACGTATTTACTTCATCCCTCCGCCACGGGCATGATGTGATACAAGGTCAATTTTTAAGTGGAATACTGCTAGTTTGAATTCAGAGTTTCAAGGAACCCAGTCTACTCTAAGCTTTACACATAGTTTGCAGGGAGGAGGGAGGGAGAAGAAATGAATTGTTGCTTTTCCCAATGGCATTAACTAAAAGTGAAATGAAAACAACTACGCCGAGGATTCGAACTCTGATTCCATTTTTTTACGATAACCGTTATATCAAGCGTAGCTCCACAGGTTTGAAGTAAGCTGCCAAACATGCATTTCATAATTATATACCCAATTTATCAAAAGCTTCCCTCCAGTCGTCATTTCAGCGGGAAGTGTCGATCTATTCTTTTATTCCTTTACATCTTCCCAGGTCTCGTTCTGGGATGCAGTGTACTCTTGGAGCCTATCCAATTCGATCAACAAACGAGTGTCTAAACCCCAGTTAAATCGAGTATCTCTGAGAGAGGTCTATCATTTTGTCTTTTTTTATCATGTGACATCTAGTGACCAATTTGTATGCAGCTGTCAATATTTGTAAACACTTATTTTCTTCTATTCGGTTCTTATCACTTAATCTGACGTCATGACCCTTATTCTGTCAATCAGTGCCTCTTGTTGTTTTTCCCGGCTTGCTGCAGGTGCGGACCTTCACTTGCACCCTACAACATGCACTAAGATATTACGAATAGGATTTATAAAACAAATACATCAGCACTTTCATTCATCTTCATCATTATATAATAACAAGAAATACTAAATATGCGCCCAAAAAGTTTTTTACTTCAAATGTGTACTCGAAACTAAAAAAAAAAAAATGAGGGAACAAATTTTCTTTTAGAAAGCTAAACAAACAATAAAGTAAGGAGTAAGATTGTAGAGCTTCAACCTTCAATTTATCTGTTACTATCCAACCACATCGGGTAGGATGCGACACAAGACAATCTTTTAAGTGGTGTATCGCTGAATTGAATTCAGTTCCTTCTCCTTGACCACATGTAACACCAAAGATAAAGAGCTTAGTCAGTCCAACTATTATAATTACAGTTGGAGAGAAGACACAGGATCCAAACCTTTGCCGAAAACAAAGTGAAATGCAAAGAGCCTCGCTCAGGATTTGAATTCGTGTCACCAATACGTTTTTCTACGATGAGAACTAAGCGCAACTCATCAGGATTGAAGTAAATTGAGAAAGTGTTGATAGTTATTTACGCAATTTAATAAACCTTTCTCACAAACTGTTTTCTGTCATGATTTCAGCTGAAGGAGAAACATCATCCAATTTAAATAAATTCATTTTAAAGGTGTTCGTGGTGTAATGGTTATTTCGGGAGGAAATGGGTTCGGCGACACGAGTTCAAAACCTGGACAAGACTTGGCATTTTACACAGCGCTAATATCCTCAAGAAAGTTATGAATCTAATTATGCTCCTTCTCGCAATGGGTGAATAGTAAAGCAAACTGAGCTCTTCACAATTGGTAACCAGTTTTCTAGAAGGAAAACTCTGAATTCAAACCTGTTAAATTCCGCTGAAAAATTGACCTTGTGTCACATCCTGCTCGCGCGGAGAGGTAGGGTAAATATATATATATATATGAATTTTAGCGGCGCTCATATTGTAATAGTTATTATCGTAGAAAGTGAGCATGGTGACCAAAGTTCAAATCCTAGGTGAGGCTGTTTGCATTTCATTTAGAATTAACATTCTTGGGAAAGGTATGCATCCATCTATTCTCCCTCCAGCTACGAGTAAACACTAGGACAGACTGGGTTCCTTTACCTCTATATGGTGACTAGTCTAGGAGAAGGAAAACTCTGAATTCGTGCCTCTAAAACTCCACCTAAAACTTAACCTTGGGTTGCATCCAGCTCATGTCCAGGGTTTGTGTAAATCCATATATATATATATATCCAACCCCTACAGTAAATACATACATATACATATACGCCAGTGGATATCATAGAAGAAATTTTCGCAGTCTCGTTTTGGATCTGAAGTTGGTGTGATGAGTCCATTTTCTACAAAAATAAATAAATATTACACCACGCCCTGCTCTTCTCTGAGTAAAAAGATCACCTGGTTTGAAAATCAGCATTTGAAAATAGTGGCTTTTGGCCTGGTTCAAAAATCGATCAATGACTATGGGAGAAAATACGCAGTTATCTCAACCACAAGACAAACCCATGACATTTGAATGTCAAAGATATTATTCCAATGGTCATTGATGCTATAAAATCGGAAACCGCCTGCCAACCTAAAGGCGATAATTTCATTCATTTGATGCTCTCTCATAGGCTATGACATGATGACGAAGAAATCAACCCGGAACTCTGCGAATTTGAAATATCATTAATATATGGACGACAGCAGAAGCAAGTAGAAATAAATCAAAATAAATTAAATAAAAACAAAAACAAAAGCGAAAGAGGACGATGACTGCGATAAAAATGAAATATATCAACGAGGCTAAATAAAAAATAAAAATGCAGATTAGTGAAATTTCTCAGAATTTTTTCCGTAGAAAATTACCAGAATATCTTTTTTTTTATCGTGTAAAAAATGTTTGAATAAAACATTTTTCCATGCCAAATATTCTTTAAAAAGCTGAGGAATAGAAACAAAACGAGCAGAAAATGAAATTGGTTAATTGGGTTCGAATCGTGACTGAAACTGCGTTTATTTCACTCAATAAAAAAGTCATTAATCCATCTTATCTCCACTCCTCAACTTTGGGTAAATTTATAGGATTGAAAAGCCTCTGTAGCCTCGTTGGTAACTAGTCTAGAAGAAAGATGAATTAAATGGGGTTTGACGGTGTCTTTAGCCTCACTGCAAGTGCCAAGCTGAGTAAATTTGCATTTATACAAGAAATAGATGATACGATCAAATTCTATTTCAAACTTCCCGATAATACGATAGAAAAAAGGGTCAAGAATATGCCAACTATATTCACACCTGAAGGGTAAGATTGTAGGTATGACACCAAACTGCATCTGGTAATGATACTCCTGTTCTAGAACTCATGTTGGAATTTGTAAATTTGGCAGTTAATGTCTGATCGAATACGATTTGGCTTATTTTGATGTTGTAACATTATAGCACCGCTCCTGGCTGCTATTTAAGAGGGCAGCCTAGGAACTGAAGCCTTTTCTCTTTGGTTTTTACGTTTTAGCTTATTAGGCAGTTTGGTTCAAGGCTTGGACTAAATGCCTATTAGCCTCTTTGGCTCTAAGCCTATTTTTCCTCCTTTTTAGAGGTTTGAACTTGTTAGAATAATGAGCCTACTGTAGGCATATGGATAAATTCGGTAATAATCCTCTGTGGACTTCAACTAAAAGTGCATATTCAAGAAGAATCAAAAAGATATTCATCTCTGCTTAGACAGGAAGAAATGTTAGTTTCAACACGAGGCATATTCTAAGAAATAGTTGCAGATTCCCGAAGTTATTTCTACATATGAAGAAAACGTTGCAGAAAGGAATGAACCCGAAAAATTCGCTTAAACAAAGGAACTTTGAGATAAAATATCAAGGAAGGGTATTTTGTCATTGTTTGCTAAGAGTATAAAACTGTAAGAGGTTGATGGTGCTGGTTCTTGTAAGTCTGTAGAATTTTTATTCACCCTCTCCTTATGTACGAATATTGTCGTTGTTTGAATGTAAATTTCATTTTTGTTACCGACGTTGCGACATACATAAGAAAAAATATGCAATGTCGATGTTTTATGAAAGTCAAATGGGTGTGCAGTTTATTTCGTTTGAAATAAATTACTTTTGAAGGAAACTTGTTTTTGTTATTAAGAAATATCGACTCACCTCTCTTTTCAGATAACATAGGTATTAGCTCTCCCTTCCCCATTTGCTTTCTCTTTTTCATGCTTCATTTCCTTCCTTCTCCCTAACTAAATTTCTTTGCCAGGGAGAGGTAATTCAACTTCTATAAAAACATTCGACTCTAAGTATTTACGTAAAATTGTACTAAGAAAGCGACGTGTATGTGATTACTTTTGTTAAATTTTCGTATGTTAGCCGTTCCAATTTTAAAACCTAAAACTGATGCTTGCGGAGTACCTCTTCATGGCCAATACCCCCGGGTCACACTCTAACTCGGAGAGGTAGTACCTGTTAGGCTCTCTTCTATAGGTCGAAGAGATTTCTTTATACAAGATAAGGACGCTTGAAAGGATGTAACTGTGCGCAAACAGATGATTAAATAGTAATAGTTACTTGAAACCATATAGTTGTGTATAAATGATTAGTATTAGATAAGGATATTTGAAACCACATAACTGTGTACAAATTATTCGTATCAGATAGGAATACTTGATATCATATAACTGTGTTCAATAAAGATATTATTATTTGATAGGAATACTTTCTTTAAACTTTAAAGTAAAGTTAGAGACCTTAGTCGAGGGCAACCAGAAGACTCCCTTTTCGATATCTGCTTCACTGAGGTATAAGAGAGGGCGCTACTCCTTTCCCTGGATTGCTCAACTTTACCTTTGATGCGTACCTTATAATGCTGAGCGTTAAGCAAGGAGGTATCAAGTACCATTTTTGAAGTCTTTGGTATGATGCGATCTACCCACTAAGCCGATGAGCCGGTTACTTGAAACCATATAACTGTGAAAATTATTTGTATTAGATATGAATACTTGATGCAATACAATTGTGTGCAAAGAAATTACTATAAATAACTAGGGACAGTTAATCAAAACCATGTAATTGTGTATAAATTATCACTATTATATAGGAATACTTAAACAATGTAACTGTACAAATTATTTGGATTAGACAGGAACGTAAGATATAATAAAACAAGCAATTATAAGAAAGGAATAGTCCCTTGAAACCATATAGCTGAGTATAAATTATTTGTATTTAATAGGAATACTTGAAACCATATAATTTTATGCATATAATGTGTCTCAAATTTCAACATTAAATAATCCATCATCATCATCATGACGTGCGGCTAGCACGGATATCCCTTACGCTATCTCTCCACGTCTCCCTATCATTCATCGCCTTCGGCAGGTCTTCGGGGTTACATCCCGTATCATCACATAGCTGCTGTATGAATGTTCGAGCTGGTCGTCCTGCTTTTGATTGGCCGTATGCAGGGGTCCATAGGAGCAGATCACTTACGATCTCGTCTTTGCTTCTCCAGCAGCGTCCGGCATGTCTGGTTCGTCTAGCTGGTATGGTTTTCGTGATAGATGGTAGGTGGCCGTACAGTTGGCGCCGTGTGGGGTGTTGCTGCCAGGACCTGTTCAATATTGCTCACAACATTCTTGTATAATTGCCGTCGAGCTTCTTCTGCATCCGTTTAGTCAGCGTCCAAGTAGTGCATCCATACAGCAGTATCGAAACGACCGCCGCCTGGAAGAAACTGCGTTTCATTTTATCGGTCAGGTTTGATTTCCATGTGATCGAAAGCCTATCGATAGCTGTCCATGCCTTCGTTAGCCGTGTGTCGATGTCTTTTTCGGTTGATGAGACGCTGCTTCCTAGGTAGGTGAATTTGTCAACCAGTTTCTGGGAGGTTCCGTCAAGTGTGGAGATGTCGCCTTTCTGATTAAAGCACTTAAATTCAGTTTTGTGTGCATTGACATGGAGTCCAATGCCTGCAGCGGTTTGTTCCAAACTATGCAGTAGTGTTTCGGCTTGGTTGGGTGTATTGGCCAGTAGCGCTATGTCATCGGCGTCGGTAATTGTTTTTGCGGAGTACCTTCTGCTTCTTTTCTTTGTCAGCTCAAAGCCGTTTTCCCTAATGTTATCGATCGATGTCCTAAGTACGTAGTCTAGACAGATGATAAAGAGGTATGGAGAAAGCGTGTCCCGTTGTAGTACTCCTGCTACAATGTCGAAGTAATCTGTGTCTCCATCCGGTGAACGCACTTTCACTTTGGTGTTTCTGTAGAGAATCATTATTGCTGCTACGGTTTCTTCTGGTAGGCCGTATGCTAGTAGTATTTGTTCCATCTTCCCTCTGTGAATGGAATCGAAGGCCTTGGTAAAATCGACAAATAGTAATGTCGCCTGTAAGTTTTTTGCCCTCACGCCTTCTAGGATTCTACGAAAGGTCAATATTTGTGAGGTCGTGGACCTGTTTCTTCTGAAGCAATTTTGCTTTTTCCTCAGGATTTTGTCGATTTGGGGTACTATGCGGTTTCGTAGAAGGGCATTGTAGATTTTGGCTGCTATGGATGTGAGTGTTATACCTCTATAGTTTTTGGCTAATCCGAGGTCACCCTTTTTAGGGAAGGGGAGGATGCATCCCTTCGTCCATCTGTCTATCGGATTTTGGTTATAAACTGCGTTGCAGTGTCGGAGCAGTATGTCGTCGAATTGTCTCGTCTTCCACACTTCTGGGGGAATCTCGTCAAGCCCTGCAGCTTTTCTATTTTTAATTTTTCTAAGAACCGAGTCGAGTTCTTCTTTAGTGAACGGCCCTAGTTTAATGTCTAATTGCTTACTGATAATTCTGGTGATCGGTTCCTGCGTAATGTTCGGAGGGTTAGCTAGTAGATTTTCAAAATGCTGTTTCCACAGTTTAATTCTTTCTTGTTGGTTTGCCGCTTTCAGTTTTGCTTTGGCTGTGCCTTTCCTTCCACTCACTTCATTTATTGTTTGCCAGGCTATCCTAGATTGCCTATCCTCCACCGAGTCTCTAATCTTATCTATCTTATTTTGTATGAATTCCGTTTGTTCTTTTAGATATATGCCTGCTAATTGCTTTTGTGCCTTCTTTAGTATTCGGGCATTTGCAATTGTTGGGTTTTTCCGATAGCTTTCGGAGGCAGTTTTCACTAGTGCACGTTTTTCTCTAACCTCTTCCGTTTCCCATGGGCTCTATATTTCGTTCTAGGTTTTGTTGGAATACACTTTGATGCTGCCTCGAGGTGTGCGTTAAAGAAGTTCTCATATTCGTCGTTTGGGGTATTTTTTTCTTCCTTCTCTTGTAGTGTCTCGAATCTGTTTCTTAGTTCTAATACATATTTATCTCTAATATCTCTGTTGTTAAGGAGGGCCCAGTCATAGTGTTTAGTAGTCGCTGTTCGTGTGGCGTTTTTTCGTAGGCTTAGTCGTATTTTTGCCGTGACTATTCGGTGATCGGATGACACGCCCTCGAAAGAGGAGTATGCCTCGCAATTCATCGCGCTATTTTTCCATTTCTTATTTATAAATACGTAGTCTATCTGCGCTTTACTGTTGTTCGCGTATGTGTAGGTCCATAATTTTCCCTCTCTTTTTTGATAGTTTGTACTGAGGCAAGTTAATCTTTTTTCTATCATGAAATCTGTTAGATGTTGCCCGTTTCTATTTGATGTGTTGTGTAGGCTGTATTTGTTATGTCTGTTTTTCCCGATTTGAGCATTCATATCTCCTCCAATAATTAGCAGGTTGTGTTTCGGAATGCTACGCACTAGAGATGATAGCTCATCGTAGAAGGTGGCTAGTTTGGTTTCTTCGCTAATATTGGTAGGGCTGTAGCATGAGATGATTGTTGCTCTGGGGTTGCCATTAATCGTGGCTGTCATCATCCTAGGTTGAATTCTCTCGATGCTATTAAGTGTTTTTATAGTTTTAGGTCCTATTCCAACCCCTCCTGCTGTGGTATTGACAGAGTTTTTCCAAGCTGATACAGTGACCAACGTCCATCCATTGCCTGTTTGGTGATATTTGATATCTTCGGTGTGCGTGTATCAGTGTTCTTGTATGCAAATTATGTCTATCTTATGTTCTACGGCTGATGCGATAAGTTCTGGTAGTTGACCTATTCTATTTAGGGTTCTAATGTTAAATGTTGCTATTTGTATTGTTTGTTTGCATTTTAGTAGTTTTTGTTTGAGTTTGAGCTCTGTAGCTGATTTTTCGAACACTGAGGCTAGGGCTCCAACCTCAGCAGGACGTGCCCCTTGTTTACCCGCGCGAAGAGCGATGCGGTTTATGTATGTGGTTTGAGTGTGGGTCATGGTTATCTTTCAGAATATGCACGTGCTGTCGGAGCGTTGGTATGTATATATTAATGACATAGTCGTCCGAGGTCATTAGAAAATTTTAGAATGAACATATCTGTTGCTATGAAGTCCTGCTCAAAGGTAAATCTTTAGTAACTGTCTACTTAAATCATTAATTTTCGTGTCTTCTAAAATCATGTGCTTAACATTTGTATTTAAATGTAGACTTTCTAATTGGCCAAAGTTTATTCCAGGTAAATATTTTTGAGACGACGAAATAGATTTGTTTTAAAATTTAGCCCCCTATCCCCATGTCTAGCACTAGTCAATTTACTATTACTGAGGAAATCTGTGTCCGATCTGGACTGAAAGTATTAAAATGTCTCCATCCGCATACTAGGAAGTATTAGAAGCTTTACTTTCATAGCACCGGTTCAACAGAAAATCAACAATCTGGCAATAGGAAATCTTCGGCAGGGGTGGGAGGGAAAGAAATATTATGATATAAGAATAGTCAATTGGACTTTAACTAAGTTAAAACTTAAATGATAAGGAAGTACCGCGTTTTTTTTTCACGTACACATGGGAAGCATCATGATGGACGTGTAAAACCTGCAGCTTAACGCTCAGGATTGTAAGTTCGATCGGGGAACTACTGCTGCTCATCTATAAGAGTGGCTTCTATAGATGAGAATAAAAACAGCCATTGAAAAAAAAATCCATAATGTGCTGATATGCCATTAGATAAATAAACCAATGCAGAAAAAAGTTCTTAAAAAGTTGACTCTTAGTCACAGGGTCTTAGGGGAGCACAAGTTACGTTCAATGGGCCGAGAGATTCTGGAAGATGAACATTATTCCGAGAGAGAGTTCACCGCACGAACTAAGAAAAATGAAACCAAAATGAGGGAGGTTTACTGGAAGAATGATTGACGATGAATTAAATTTGTATCATCAGACTGTTCATGATGTTTTGCTTGAGCATGCGTAACATGTTCCGCACAAAATTGGTTTCAAAGACTTCCCCCAGGGATCGTCCCCCCCCCCAACAAAAAAAAGTTCCTGTGGTACTACAACACTCTCACTTCTCTGCACAGTATTCTCGTAACTATTCTGTACCCGGTTCTGTGGGCTTCATTTGGAAACAAGTGAAAATAGGTGAAAATGGTGACATATTAACTGAAGACAGTGTCAGTTGAAAACTTTCATTATTGTTTCCAGAAATAAGAACAACGTCTTCGTCACAGTGTGATTTTTAAAAGCATTATTTTGAAGGAGATGGAATTGATATATAAATAAAATGTTACAGTCTCATTACTAGCAACACACACACACACACACACACACACATGCGTGTGCACGTACATGGCTAACATGGTGGACTGCGATATCGTAGTAAGCGAGTTCGAACTCCAGTTGCCCTATTAGGTTCACGTCCAGACTTATATCTTTTGGAAAAGTATGAACCTCTCTATCCTCCCAACTATCGGCTAAATAGTACAACGGCTGTTCTATAGATGTGGTATTAAATAAGTAAATAAATAGATACATGCAAATACGAACTTGAT
The DNA here is from genome assembly GCA_963585895.1 of Sepioteuthis lessoniana. Classification (NCBI taxonomy): domain Eukaryota; kingdom Metazoa; phylum Mollusca; class Cephalopoda; order Myopsida; family Loliginidae; genus Sepioteuthis; species Sepioteuthis lessoniana. The sequence goes on from OY757921.1 coordinate 50,350,433, forward strand.
TATTAATTGGTAAATAGATTGAGTATAATGTAAGGAACAGCCATTAATTTTTTTTTTTAATTCCGAGATAAAAGCATGAAATATATTCGTTTAAAAGTCTACACCTATTTATCAATTTAAATTCTTTCTTTATGAACAGTCTGGCTCGGAAAATAATGATTTAAAATTAGTCTATTCGCCGACGATTATATTTGTACTTTAAAATTTAATTTTGAGTAGGACGTAAGTTTTCGATAAATTTCTATGAATGGCATTTTTATACTTGCAAAGTAAAAATATAAAGCATTTAACATAAAATTTTAGATCATTTGAATGAAAAGTAGTCAAGTTCTTTGATAACATTTAACTTTATTTAAATTTTGAAAGTCATTAAATATCATGTAATTTTATATCCATCAAGTTAATTGCTTTTTTGTGCTTTTTTATTATCTATATTGATTCATATCATTTAAATGTCTAACTAAAAGTAAATTGTATTCCCCTGTGTATATATGTATATATATATGTATGAATATTTGTATATATATATGTATATATGCGTATATTTGTATATATATATATGTATATATTTGAATATATATATATATGTGTGTGTGTGTGTGTGTGTGTGTGTATGCATATATGGGTATATAGGCATAGATAAGTATTTGTACAGATATTTGTATATATATATATATATATAGGAAACATTTCTCTTTTAAACATGTTTGACTTAATAAGACAGGCAGGTCGTGTCTGCCTATTTTGTCATTGATCAATTCAAGTCTCCATATGAGTTGTTTGACATTTGGAGAGAATGAACCGAGGAAGGCACCGTACGTTTCTCAAGTAATTTCGAAGCAAACTTCAGGAGAGCGAATTATGAAAGGACAAAAACAATGTTGAGGTAAATATAGTAATTGAAAGATTAGAACAAGTGAGGGAGGAATTTAAGAAAGATAAGAATTTTACTGGAGGAAGAATTGGCGGGAAATGTGGACAAGGCATTTTAGAATGCAGCTGCTATATTCGAAGTTTATATAATTTACAGAATGTTTGTTAATCTCTATATAGAGAGCTTCACGGATTTGGAGTATTTTTGCTTTTGTTCTTTATCTAGTAAGGAGGGGTTTCTAGTTAGAAAATTTCTGTATTTTAATGAGGGGCACGAATGTGCTTTGAGATGTTGAATGACGGAACTAGTGTCGGAAAGGTGAAGGGTTAAACGTCTTGACAGAACTGTTGTAATCATGTCTATGTGGGCATATACATTATTTGATCACGCACACACACGTTCACTCACACTCACGCATAGACGTATATATATATATATATATATATATATATATATATATATATATTGTAACATTATTGGTTATCACTAATTCACTTTGTGGGTTTGTGGCGAACCAAGTGCGATATAATTTGGAGAGTGCTCAATATCGGAGATAGAGCTATTATATGATAATAATGAATAGATATATATTAGATTTATATATTTAATGCCATGGAAGTTTGTCAGCGACCTTAGGTTTCATGAAGTTTTACAGATAACAATCATCAGGCAGATAACGAAAGGAAATGAAGAAATCGAAAAATCGAAAAATACAGTCAAAAATCGTTGGAAAGATTTCTAACAATTATTTGTGCTAGTGAGTTTTTGTGTGTTTGTGTGAGTTATAATTGTGTATTATTGTGTGTGGATGTGTAAGTGGTGTTTAGTCTGTGTGAGTGTGAAGATCCATACGCTGTGCGATAAACTTGAGCTTGTTTACTGGATAGGAGAATGCAGTTGTAGCAAAGTGTACTACAGTAGAGCAGAGAAAAAATTCTTTAAACAACGCCAAGTTTATCGCACGGCGTATGTATCTTCACACACACATATATATTAAACACCACTTACACATCCACACACAATAATTCGCCAATATAACCCCCCACCACAGACTCAATCACACATAAAGATTTGTACACAATAGCAATTTTTCGATTTTTTCGATTTCTTCATTTCGTTTCGTTATCTGCCTGATGATTGAAGTTTGTAAAACTTCATGAAACCTAACGTCGCCGACAAACTTCCATGGCATTAAATATATAAATCTAATATACATTTATTCATACATGCATATATATATATATATATATATATATATGGGTTAGCGTATATATATATATATGTATATATACGCACGCTCACACAAATGGTTATGCTACGTTAACATTTCATCTTTCATAATCATTTTAGACCATAATAGGATGTTATACCATAATGTAATATGCATTATATAAAACATTATATTATCATATATTAATGATATATCAAATGTTATATTATATCTTATATTGCATATCATATATATCATCATCAAGTCGCGCTGATTGCACAGAGTTCCCTCTTTTTGTCTCTGTGTTTATCTCGTTATTCGTCCCTATCGTCCATCACTCCTGGTCGGTCTTCTAGTAACAGCACAAAGCTGAGGTAAGTAAATCTTTGTTGGTCGGTCAACACTTGCATTTCCATGTGTAGGGTTCCATTATATATATATATATATATATATATATATATATATATATATATATATATATATAATATATGTATATAATATAATTCATATATATGCATACGTACATGCACACACACACACACACACACACACACACACACACACACACACACACACACACACACACACACACATATATATATATATATATATAATTCTTTCTCTGTTGGATAGATTCATGTGGAGAGGGGAAACCTCCGTTCTGGAAGGTTCCTCAACAGAGCCATTGCTTAAAAGCCTGAACAAAAAGATGCTTTTTTTGTATCATTATGATCTGAATAGGAAAATGGAGAGTGTATTTAGCAATATAGAGGCAATCAAATTATCAATAGAAATGGGTCTCTTCAACAGGTATTTTTATATCAATTGTGATCGATGAATGTTGGTTCGAAAATTATATTGATTAGAAGATTTGAAAAGAATAAAAGCTGGGTGGAGTTTGTTATAAGTTGCTGAAAAACTTTGTCCCGTGCTTTTTTTTCTGTTACTATGATTTTTTTATATTTCTCTTTCTTTTTATTTTTGTTATAACTATAGAAAAACAGTAAAATGGTGTAGAACAACAAAAATAAAAAGGAGAAAAAAGAAGATTGAGGATTTACAGAGGGAAACGAGAAGAAAGACCAAGATGACTAGAGAGAGAGAGGGGGGAGGAAAATAGAGATAGAAAAATGTAGAGAGAAAAAAAAAAGAAAACGTTAGGGAAGTAAAATATCAATAAGAGAATGCAAATGTGAGAAAGAGAAAAAAGAATGGGCAGTGTTGAGGGGAATAACAATGGGATAGAAGAAAAGAAGGAAAATGTGATCGAGTGAGGATGTCACTGGGAGAGAGAAGAAGAGAGAGAAATAGAGTGACAGAGATGAAGTGAAAGATAGAGTGAGGGAGCACTAAAAAGAAAACAAAATCTAATAAATGAAGGAAGAAACGAAAAGTTAGAGTGGTAAAAATATTAATATATATATATATATATATATATATATATATATTTGTGTGTGTGTGTGTGTGTGTGTGTGTATGTGTGTGTGTGTATGTGTGATTTGCTTCTTTGTTTATTGACATATTAATATTCGTGGGTTATTTGCTGCCATCCTCGTAGAAGAACAGTAGTGGTACTATTTAACACACATAGGTAGGTGGGATAATGGTTAATTTTTCAAATTGTATTAGTCAGAACGTGAACGTCTTATCTAGTTTACAAAGCCTTATACCATACAAGACGTCTATGCTTCAGTAAGTTCTGTGACTTAGTTCTTCTTACGTTGTGTTTTTATTTTAACATTCAGATCCTATCAAATAATCAGTTTTTCAAATACTTATGACCAATTTTCTGTCTGTCTATCTGTCTCCTAATATATATATATATATATATATATATATGTGTGTGTGTGTGTGTGTGTGTGTGTGTGTGTGTGTGTGTGTGTGTGTGTGTGTGTGTGTGTGTAAAATTCATATGGAAGTTTCCAATGTCTTAAGAATTCGCCCCTGTAACCTTGTAATGTCATTATTCAATTGTCAGAGCAAATATACTGACAGAATTTATTTTTAGTGATGTTTACCATGCACTGACGCAATACGTTCTTCTCTGCGATTTTCATCTCATTTCTCATACAACTAAGTGAGAAAATAACTCAGAAAGATTATATTGCGCATATCTAAGAAGATAAACCTGCCAACCAGTCCGCCATAGGAAGCAATTTTTGAAATCTTTCTTTTTACAATCATCGACGAGGGAAGAGAGAGAGAGAGAGAGAGAGAGAGAGAGAGAGAGAGAAAGAGAGAGAGAGTGTGTGTGTGTGTATGTGTGTGTGTGTGTGTGTGTGTGTGTGTGTGTGTGTGTGTGTTTCGAGAATGAAAAATAAGGTTGTCTCCAACGAAGCTGTATCATTGATTATAAGAGCAGACACTTGGCAAATTGCCCCAAATTTAACACTCACGTAACCATCTTCTTTATGTCACTGAACACAAATCTTGTCTTAGTCGTTATTTAGAAGGTCAGTAAATTTTCAATAGGTCAATATTTTAAATGAGTGTTCGATGAATAGCATAATTATTGGCGATAAATATTTGGGTTTGCATTCACGAACAAAAATGTCACTAGAACTGGTATTTTTGCACAATAATATTTTTGTACAGTTGTGCTGTATATTCATAGGTCGATCAATAAGTCCATAGCCTTAGAGTAAAGAAAGAAAAAAAGATAAAACATCATTTTTGCATCGTAAATATTTATTTTTCCAATGCTCTATTCTTAATCATATAGAACAGATATAAAATGAAAATTTTAGATCAAAATTCCGGTACGACTACCTGTCAGCGGAGTTTAGAATAGGTTGACTCTATACTCTGTGGAAAGTAACCCCCCCCAAAAGGAAGGCTCAAGTTTTGGAACTCTGAGGAGTTAGGAGTACCCCCTCATTGTCATGACTTCTAGGTTCCTTCTTACCTGGAGCGTTTGTACTTGTTAAGGTACCATTTATGGGTCTGTTTAAACATGTTTAGTATTCGATTGAAATACTTCATGCCATATAAATACAAATTATTTGTATCAAGAAGAGCTTGAAGCTAAAAGTTTACACCAAGTATTCTTATTAGTTACTTGAAATCATATATTTGTGTACAAGCAAAATACAACTATGAGATAGAAATAATTATTTGAAACCATATAATTATTTGGAATAAGTGAAACCATAATTATTTGAAACCCTATAATTATTTGGAAGAAGTGAAACCATAAAACAGTGTGAAAATTATTTGTATTAGATTGAAATTGGTTGGTTGGCTGGTTGGGTATTTTATAGTATATTAATACTTGTCGGCTATTTCAGGTTGAATCCTGTTTTTATGTTTGTAAATAAGTTTATTGTGAAACAACTTGTTAGAGGTCATTTGTTTGAGCACAATTAAATAGTTTAACGTATTCCTATCTAACACTAATAAATATTTCTAATATCATTCAATAGTTAAATAGTTTCAAGTACAGTTATTCAACTTTAGTACGTGTATTCATCAAACATTCCTATGAAATATAGATAATTTGTATACGACAGTATGGTTTTAAATAATAATAAGTTGGCGGCTGAGTGGAGACCATCCAAACAACAATATTATTGAAAACGGCCAGAATACTGAGAAGAGTCCTGGACACTTGAGGAGACTTGCTGTCACTCAATCTCCAGCGAAAGACCATCAGCTTACGCTGATGTGAAAAACTCTAATGAGTAATAATAATAATAATAATAATAATAATAATAATAATAATAATAAGAAGAAGAAGAAGAAGAAGAAGAAGAAGAAGATGGTAGAGGAGGAAGCAGACAGATAAAAACATTACCAATATACCGTGAACTTCCAGTCTATGTGAAATGCAAAAGATTGCACCAGCGGAAATGCTAATTTCCTCGGGAGAAGACTAGTAATGAAAAATATTACTCAAAAGAGGCAGCAAAAAACATAGATATGTTATGAACATATAATCACTAACTTCCCTCACGCTAGGTCTTGGGTAAAGACCAGGTGGAAGGTTGTGAGAAACTGAAACTAAAGTTTGAAATTTAGTAATAATAATAATAATAATAATAATAATGATAATATCGTCCAGAGTACTGAGTAGAGTCCAGGAGACTTGAGGAGACTTGTTGTCACTCAAATACCGTGAGAACCCATCAGCTAACGCTGGTGGGAAATACTCTCAAAAGAGAACAAATAATAATAATAATAATAACTGCAGAAAAAAGGAAAAAGAAATGGAGAAACTGATACAAAGAATAAAAATATACTACCAAGATATAGGAATAGAGCATGAAATTGAAAAATGTGCCACGTTAATCATGAAAAGTGGAAGAAGATAAAATGGAATAGAACTACCTAATCAAGAAAGAAATGGAACGCTTGGAGAAAAGGAAAATTACAAACAGTTGGGAATATTGGAAGCGGACACCATCAAACAAATGGAGATAAAAGAGAAAACACACACACACACACACACACACACACACACAAGCAAACAAAAACAAAAACAAAAACAAAACAAAAACAAAAAAGATAAACAAAAGAGTACTTTAACAAACGAGAAAACTTATCGAAACGAAGCTCTGCGGCAGGAATTTCATCAAAGGAATAAATATCTGGTTGTTCCCCTTGGTAAGATACTTGTGACTATTCTTAAAGTTGTAAAAGGAAGAATTTGCACAAGTGGATCAGAGGACAAGAAAATTGATGACGATGAACAAGGCTTTACATCCGAGAGATAACGCAGACAGACTATATGAGTCAAGAAAAAGAGGAAGAAAAGGACTCGTCGACATTGCGTAGATCCATCCATACAAGCACACGAAGGCTACATTAAAAAGAGCCAAGAAGAAATGATGTGGCACGACAATGTACATTAATGTGTGTATGTACGTATATGGATGTGTGAGTGTGAGTCTCTGTGTGTTGTGGGTGACCAGCGGAATCATCGTCAACATCTTTGAAGTCGCGCTAGAGTGTCTAGATATTCTTTTGTTTATTTTAGTGCAAAGACCACACAAACAGCTGTGCCCGGGAAAACCTGCGAGACCAGAAGTGAAGGATGAAGAGAGTCAGTCAATTTGGAGAGAAACTTTGTGGGTGAAAATTTCAGAGCTCAAGACGTAGGGTCAGGAGGACGGACGTGGCTACAAAATGGAAACGTTAACAGAGAAACTGAATCTCTTCTACTAATAACAGCACAAAACAACGCCATAAGGACCAAGTATATCAAAGCCTAAATCGATGATACTCAACGGAATAGTAAGTGTACTTTATGTAGTGATAGAGACGAAACGATTAATCACATAATAAACGGATGTAAGTAAAGTTGGCGACCTTAGTCGAGGGTGACCCGAAGGCTCCCTTTTCAATAGCTACTACAACGAGGTGTAGGGGAGGGCACAACTCCATTCCTTGGATTGCGCCACTTTACCCTTAATCCTCACCTTATACTCCTGAGTTTTAAGCCAGGCAGCATCAACTACCATTTTTTGAGTCTTTGGTATGACTTGACTCGGGATTGAACCCCGGTCTCCCGGACCATTGGCGACAAACGAATAAAACTGGAAAATAAGATAAGAAACGATTGCGTGGGAAAGATGATCCACGGAGAATTATGCAAGAAACTGAAAGTCAACCATACAATCAAATGCTGCATGCACAAACCTGAAATCGTTCTGGAAAATGGGATGCATAAAACAGTGATTTTGAGTTACAAACTGATCCTCTACTCCCAGTCCAAATATCAGACCTTGTAATATTCAACAAAAAAAAAAAAAAAAAAGAGAAAACCTACCGTCTAATGGATTTTGCCGTTCTGGTGGACTACATAGTGAAAATCAAAGAAAATTAAAAGAGAGAGAAATACTTGGACATTGCTAGAGAAATAAAAATGTTATGGAACATGAGAATAACAATGATATTAATTGCAATTGGCGTACTTGGAAGTGCTCACAGGTGAAAATCGGAGAATGAATCGAAACCATCCAAACTACAGCATTGTTAAGATCGGGCAGAATACTAAGTAGAGTATTGGAGACTTGCTGTTGTTCAGACTTCAGTGAAAGATCATCAGCAAGTGCTACTGGGAAAAAAATTTGCAAAATGATAATAATAATGATAATATTGCTTAGTAAATAATTAAACTATTCAATATGACCCATAGATGGGACCTTAACAGATACTACCAATCCGGGCGAGAGTTGAACTAAGCGTAATAGCAATGAAAGGTTACTCCACATTCCTCAAAGCTCAGTACTTGAGCCTTGGCACAAAATGTAGTTTAGTATCATACCTAGGATAAAAATTCATCAGTCGGCTAGAGCTGTTGAATATACCTACTGCTTCTCTGCAGAAGGGTAAGAATCCCTCAACGAGTGTCCTAAACAATCTGATGGTGTGGCTCCAGTAATTCTGGAGTTTAGGGAATGCGGAGTACCCCTTCATTGCCATCGCTCCCAGGTCCAGAGTGGTAACACCTGATAGGTTCTTATCTATGGGTCAAATAGAACTAAACTGTGTACTTATGCTAAACTGAATTGTTTGAAATAGAATTCTTTTGACATTTAAACTACGTACTTACGCTAAATTGACTTGTTTGAAATAGCAGTGTTTTTTATATTGAAACTCTACGCAGGCTAAACTGAATTGTTTGAAATTTAACTATTTTGACATTCAACTGCGTATAAACAAAAACGATAATCATGCTAAATTGAATTGTTTGAATTAGAACTGACTAAACTGAATAGCTTGAAATTGAAAAGTTTTTGATAATTAAACTGTGTACTTATTCTAAACTGAATTGTTTGAAATAGAACAGTTTATTTGTATCAAAATGGATTTGACATTAAATAACATATGCCATAAACCCAAACAAACAAATAAACCAGGATAAAAAAAAAAGTATTTGATATCCTATTACTGTCCAAAAAAACTCAGAAGAAACAGCTATCCAAAAATATGAACGTAAATGTACAAAAAACATGGTTTTCTTACATGTAGGCATAAAATAACCCTAAACAGGTCGAAATGCCGTTAAAATCAACGAATTAATCAAACATGTATTTCACAGAAGACATATTTACTTTCTAACGTATTCTCTATTGAAAATACATAATACAATGATAATTTCAGATAAATATTCAAATACAAAATTCCTATCAGGTTCTGGAGTTAATGGTCCAAGCAGGAACATTTTACATCACAATAAAGATCATGGTCCTCATAAAATAGAGGACAGAGAAATGTGTAATAATAAAAGTCAACGTTTTTGAAAACAATATATTTTAACCTTGGTACATCATATACGAGGTGCATTCAATAAGATTCCAGACTTTTTCGTATGGGTATTTAACATTGTCGTAGACTCTTGAAAATTCAGTATGTTATTGCTATACATCTTATGAGATGACTGACTAATTTTTATGATTTCAGGTTCAAATGAACAACTACAGCAGCAATTGGAATACACCCTAATAAAGCCTGATTGTCACAGCTGCTGAATTTCAAAAATACAATCTGGACGTGAGGACACTTTACAAGAACGTTATGCAATAAAATTGTGTTTTAAACTTGGAAAAAATGCCACAGAAACGTATGGAATGCTTCAGACTGCTTTTCGACCATATTGCATGAATCAAACATCAGTTTTTGAGTGGCATAAGAGATTCAAGCAAGGCAGGGAGTCTGTGAGGGATGATGGGAGGTATGGGAGGAGTAAGGAAGTCAATACACCAGAGTTGATTGGCCAAAGCATTAGGGTTAGGGTTACTATGTTGAGCTTTTAAGGGAGTTCAGGAAGAGATTCCATCGGAAGAGGCCAGCACTCTACAAATCGGGTCAATGGCATTTTCACCAGGACAATGCACCAGTCCACAACTCCATCCTTGTCACAGACTATTTGACCAACATGGGCATCAAGACAGTTCCTCAGTCTCTTTTGTTATTCCCTAAGCTCAGAGGCTGTCGTTATGAGACAATTGAGGAGATGAAAGAGGCTGTGACGAAGGTCATTGACACGCTCAAACAAGAGGACTTCCATGGGTCCTTCGAGAAGTTGTTGTAACGGTACAACAAGTGCATTGCAGCCGGAGGAGATTACTTCGAAGGGGACTAGGTTTTCATGTGTGTACTATCAATAAAAATGCCCATACGGAAAAAGTCTGGAAACTTATCGTATCCACCTCGTATATATTTGTTGATAAACCTGTTATTTTTTTACCTGACGAAACCATAGGTTCTTATATGTGATTATTTACAGTGATCCAACTACTTTACCAGTCTCGTCGGCCGCGCTTAGAGTAATGCAGACTGCACCCCCATTCTTTACAAACAGTTTTTCTCAGTATATAACACTACTGAATTCATAGACCTTTAAAGTGTGCTTCATTCTTGAGATCCCAAGCTAGATTTCTAGCAAAGTGGGATATTCTTTGCTGACTGATTTTTTCCCAGAATACTGAGTTCTTGTGAGTCATTCCTTGTGTGCTTCACTCTTGAGATCCCTTGTTAGATTTCTAGCAAAGTGAGATCGGTCTTCACACAGAGCATCACAACTGAGATTGGGCTTCACATAGAGCATCACAATTGAGATCCCGTCGGACATTTCTTCTAGAATGATATTTTATTATCGTACTCTACAACTGAGTTTCTTTGTGACATTTCTTCCGTGTATTCAGCTTGATTCTCACTGTAGGCCCACTCCTGATCAAACGCACATGACTCAGCTTAGAAAACGTTTACCTATATGCGCTGAAAACAGGCAAGATTTGCGTAACAGTTATCGTCAAAGGAAATGAAATTGGCGGCCCGTGTTCAAATATTCGACGATGTTGTTTCCGAAGGGGATAGGTAAATATATACCTCTCTGAACAGAGGGCACCTCACCTAGTGTAACTGTTAGCAAGCTATTATTAGTAGTAAGTTCCATTCTCACTGGGTGCTCCATATTTCTCTATATATGCTAAACTAAGCTAAGCTTAGTAAATTACTCTCTGCTCACACACACACACACACACACACACACACACACACACACACACACACATATATATATATATATATATATATATGGGTCTTGTATACGTATGCTTGTTTGGATTTGTTTGTTATAGTAAATATCTGTGCGCATGTTCCTTTGTCCTTGAATGTTTTCTGTAATATTTCAATTAAAATTTTCCCATTATATTCCGATCATCTACTTCTCCATCGTCCCTTTAACATTCATGTATTTATATTATAAATTCTTTGGGAAATAATTGTATTTTCTTTCATTATTCCACGTTAACCGTGGCAATTCGATATGAAAATAGACGAATTCTTAATTAATTTCAGGCCGAACGTGAGCGATGATGAAAAACAAAATAAAATGAAATGAAATAAATAAACAATAATAAAACAAAACACAAAAATTATTAAGAAATAGCCTAGTTTTGATTGGTCTCCATGCTCAACTCAAATAAACAAAAAAAGAAAGAAGAGAAAACAGTAATTAATAAGGAAAATAGGAAGAATTTCGTTTGAGGCGTTTCCTTCTTTGTGTTTTTAATTTTCATTGAATGGAAAGAAGAATGGTGTTTCTATTCAGAGAAATTGAGACGAAATTCTATCTTCATAATAAATTTTTTTACTATAATATCTGACTTTTTTTTTGTCTTTGCCTTGCGAGATTTTTCCTTCTTTTTCTACTTCAAATCCGTCTTTTGCCGTATGACAGAACTTTTCTAGAGCTCATCTTCTAAGGTGTTGCATGGTAAGGACGAGGTATTGTCCGATTGGTTAATCAGAATTTATTATTCAGCCACAAGAACAGATTAAAAAAAAGGTCCAAAATATACAAACACCAAGTAAACTAACATAAATCTGGTGTTTTGGCATCTACATATGCACACACACACACACACACACACACACATGCTTGTTCACGAATACCGGTAAAGCGCACCCGACACCAATCATACGCATCAATTCTTCATCTGCAGCCGTATAAAGCGAAGTTATATATATATATATATATATATATATATATACTTTTTTCAATATGTAATCTTTGTTATATATCGTATCTATTCACACACATACACACACACACACACACACACACACACACACACACACACACACACACTCACACACACATACACACACTCTCTCTCTTTCTCTCTCTCTCCCTTTTTCTCTCACACACTCATAATTAGTTTGTGCTAATTGCACAGAGTTCCTTCTCTCTCTCTCTCTCTCTCTCTCTCTCTCTCTCTCTCTCACACACACACACACACACACACACACTATCTGCCCCTACTGACTATCTCTCTTTGCAGGTCTCCTAGTCTGTATTCAGTGTCTGTACTTGGCTTATATATGCCCTTACTAGTCGGCTACTGTTGACTCGTATATGTGTAGGAGTCCACGAGAGAACAACGCTCATGAATTTGTCCTTACTTCTCCAGCAGTGTCCTGCATCTCTTGTTCGTCTACCTCTGATGATTTGTGAGATGGGCAGTAAGTAGCCGTAGGAAACTCATAGATCAACGGTCAGGAACAAATAATTCAGTTAGGAAATTACTGCTACACAACATTAAGGGTGGCGTCAATCAATGAAAAAATAGCCACCGAAATACTTTTAGTCTGCCCTCCATGATAATAAGTCTTGAAAACGCTGAATCCAAAACAGCTGTACTTCACTTTAAACTAGATCTTTTGTTGCATGCTACCTATAGTGGAGGTTTTGAGCAAATACAATATGCATATATCTGCCTCTCTTTATATATATATATATATATATATATATATATATATATATATATATATATATATATATATATATATATACTCGTGAGGCATTGTTTGTTGTCACTACTTTTGAAAATTCGTTATTAAATTTTTCAAAAATGATCGCCGATGAAGACAAATGTTTCAATGTAATATAAACTAACCAGGTGACAACCAATGTTATCGATCGTTAAAAAGTAAAATGCTTCTTTTTATTTCCGTTTGAAATTCAGTACAAAAAAGATGGCCTTCATGTACAGTAATCGGACAGGAGAAATATCTGATGATTCAAGGGATGAAAAGAAAGTGTAATACACAAAGGATGTGATGAAGGGATATAAAAGATTCTGTGATGTAGCAACTAATGGTGAACCAATATCATTTGTCCTCACTTTTAAACCTCTATCGCAATGAGTTTAAAAATCATATTTACTTTCACGAAACAATAAATTAAAGATATCTCGGAAAGTTAAATTTCTCCGAAAGAAAAGCATCTTTAAACTCGGGTTTCCAGAGTGAAAATTGATATTCATTTTTTGTAAATTCCACTCCTTTTGTTGCGTTCTTTGGATGAATACCCTTGGGGAAGGCATGACCCTCGTATTACCCCAACTATTTGTAAAATAGTACCACTGCTATTCTACAAAGATACCTTTGGCATTAAACAACCCGCATAGATTGATATGGCATTTAACAAAAAACAACAACAACAAAAAATCCTTTTGCATATTTCATTAAATCCTAATTACGCTGCAAATTTAAGTTTTCTAAAAATGTTTTTATTCAATGCATTCGTGTAATTGGTCGCTTTTACTTAGTTAAGTCAAAAGTTTTACAATATTTTGGCGTTGGTGTATTTCTAGCCATTACTGCCGTCGCATCAATATCTTCGTTTGTTATTACAAAAGATTACAAAGATGAAAAAACATCCGTGAATGAATCAGTGTAAAAAGTAAAACTTTGTTGGAAATTATTCCCTTGATGTCACCAGGATTTGTGGATGACTAGAGAAAAGACAAATTGATACGTTTGTTTAGAACAAAAATTCGTCTTTAGAAAATTGGCTAGATCGTGGATAGCATAATATCTCATATTCACAAACAGAATGCGATTATATAAATGCTCAACGACTTGTTTTTCATGAGACCAACTAAGTTCATATAAATAGACGCTGATGTGGATTTTGACAGTAAACGTATGTATAAACATTCGGAGAGAGCATTTGAGCTCAAGCTCTTCTCTGCTTTTCGATTTATGGTTGGCATTGCAACATGTATTGATAGTGGTTATATGATTTAAAAAGAGAAATACCCCCCCCCCGTGATTGATCCAGACTTGATTTGAAAGTAAGAAAACCCAGTTTTTTGTTTAATCCGGACAAATTGAAACAAGTAGGCTTTGCTATTTGATTGATCCAGAAGATTTGAATTAAAGATATTTTTCTTTTTCGATCCAGACGATTGAAAATAAGGAAGCCTTATTTCTTTTTCGATTCAAAAGATTTGAAATAAAGAGACTTTGTTTCTTTTTTTATTCAAACCACTTCAAATTAGGAAAAATTGTTTCTTTTTCGATCATGACGATTTGAAATAGGAAACCTGATTTTTTTTTACAAATCTAGATGATTTGAAATTGGTAGACTTTCTTGGTCGATCCAGATTATTTGAAATAAAGAAACCTTGTTTCCTTTTCTATACAAACGGTTAAAAAAAGAAGTCTAGTTTAATATTTGATCAAAACAATTTAGAATAATGTAGGCTTTTATTTTATTTTCGATCCAATACAATATGAAATAAGAAAGACATGTTTCCTGTTCGGTCTAGACGATTTGAAATATATCGGTTTTATTTCATGTTCGATCCAGATTTTTTGAAATAAGAAGTCTTTGCTTCTTAACCTATCCAGATTATTTGAAATAAAGATTCCTTATTTAATGTGTAACCTTGACGATTAAGTTCTTGGAGGTTTGTTTCTCGTTCGATACATTTTACAATAGAAAAAAAAATCACTGTTTGCAAACGTATGTCATGTAGATACTTTGGTTTCGCCTTTTCTATATCATTTTTGCTAATTTTAGATAAGTATTTTTGGAAAAAAACAGATTCAAAATCAAGACTTTCTCGCATCTATCGTAATTACTAGTGTATGTTATCATAACGATCATCCCATTTATCCGGCCTACCGGTTTATTAAACAGTAGCCACTTGTGGCCGGCTAGGTCAATACAGTTTAGCTCGATGCCCGCGAGTATAAAATGTTTTAGCGGCTAAATATTATTTTCTGCCGAAAGAATGCTAAAAAGCAAACAGAGTCAATGCCCCAAATGCTGTCAAAACGCCAATCCAAACATGTGATTCAATTCATACGTCTCATTAACCTCAGATGCTAATATAAAAAAAGCAAACAAGCCCTGCGATAAATATTTCCAGAATGTGATGAAAAAGTTATGAAGGCAACAATTAAATCATTTCGGAATTTTGTCTACTGTTTTTTAATCATGTTGTTATGATAACTACAGTTTTATCATTTTTCTTTTATTCCTTTAAACGTTTAGGAGTGGCATAGTGGTTATGAGATCGGTTAGCCGCGTTCAAGGATAGCCAAAACTCATCCGTTATTTGCACAAACTGAGAATACGGAATTTAATTTGTTTTGTTTTTATCATGATGTTATCCACCTGTCACGAAAATTATCATTATATATATATATATATATATATATATATATATATATATATATTATATATATATATATATATATATATATATATATATATATATATATATATATATATATATATATATATATATATATATATATATATATATATATATATATATATATATATATATATATATATATATATATATATATATATATATATATATATATATATATATATATATATATATATATATATATATATATATATATATATATATATATATATATATATATATATATATATATATATATATATATATATATATACCGCTCATTGGCCAAGTGGGTAGAGTGTTCGCCAATGGTCGGGAGACCAGGGTTCAATCCCAGGTCGCGACATACCAAAGACTTAAAAAAATGGTACTTGATAGCTCCTCTTAACATTCAGCAATATAAGGTGTGTATCAATGGTAAAGTGGATCAATCCAGGGAAAGGAGTTGTACCCTCCCCTACACCTCGGTGTAGTAGCTATTGAATAGAGCGTCTTCTGGTCGCCCTCGACTACGGTCGTAACTTTACTTACAATATATATATATATATATATATATATATATATATATATATATATATATATGCGTGTGTGAGTTTAAATGGCACCAGGTAACTGTCTCTTTCTCGCCTATGTTATCATCAGACCAAGATGATTGTGTTTCTACATTATTCAAAGTTTGATCTGTATATTCTTTATCACTAATATTGAACACTCTTCATATGTTAATATCAAACCTTATAATCATATTAATAATAACAATAATAATAATAATAATATGTGTGTGTATGTATGTGTTTGTGTTTGTTTGTGTTTACCCATTCCCTCCGATAGCAGCAGGATGTGACTCGAGGTCAATTTTAAAGTAGACTGAAAGTGGTTTGAATTCATAGTTTTTTTCCTCTAGACTAGTTGTCTTACCCCAGCCTTCCCAACGAGTTTACCTCAGCTGGGTGTTGATTAGACGAATTTATGCCTTTGCCAAGGGCATTGGCGCAAAGTAAAGCACAAGCAATCCTGTTCAGGATTTAAATTTGGGTTATCGATTCCACTTTCCACGACGATAACCGTTAACTCTAATCGCGCCTCCAAATGTGTGTTTTTATAATAAATATATACATATATATATATGCGCGCGTGCGCGTGTGTGTGTGTCTGTGTGTGTGTTGCATGCAACAATAAGCCTGAAAAAAGGTATATTATAGCGAGAATTTTATAAGAAAAATACACTTGAAATGTTCTAAAAGTTTTCAGTCATATTTGAATCTAAATGGCAACCTTGTGATGTATGCAGACGCCTTGAATATTATTTTGTAATCATTCAAATTCTCGATATAAGATAACACTGAAATGCTAATAAGAATCCTTCAATTCCTTCAAGATAGAAGCATCGATATAATCATGAACCACTTTAATGAGAATCTTCTAGACATTTTCTTAAATATACTGTACAATACAAAAACAACTTTCAAGCAAGGAGGGAAAGCTTAATAATAAAAAACTACATTTCGTTAATTTCTGTGAAAAATTTATTTTGCCAGATTTTGGTACTGATGCTGTGAGAAAGAGTTTGTCAGTCATTAAGAATTACTGGAAGTATTGGGTTTGCATATGTATAAAGTAAATGCATTTTAAATTATTTTAAATTAGCGTAATATTGAAGATGGCTCTTGCTGGCACTTGCTACCAGACAGGACTCAAAAGCTGTCGATCGTCATTTTTGTTCGGACTACAATAAGAAGTCGATAAACACATCTCAAAATAAGATCGATTAGATTAGGAAAGAGGCGCTTTTCCGGTTGTTTAACAGCAGTCATTAGGGAGAGATAAAAACTTCCTTCGCCGTTTTTAGTATGGTAACCTAAACGGGTTGAGAAGGGGCATTCCAAAAGCGTCTGTTTCTCGGCTACGACTCTTTGAGAAAATTCCAGTCTTCCGTTTTTTATTACGTGATCGTATTAACTTATTTAGGCCAAAGAACTTATTCACAGTTCCATTTTCACTATTTTATTCACATTCTGCAACACCGGAAATACTTTAACCTCTGACCTCAAACCTGCTCTTTATCAAGCAGGGGTGAATTACATTGAGTGTTTATCTATTTTACATGAGGAAATTATATCAGATAGAGAAATAGTGATTGTTATTGATCAGAAATTAATACTTGTGTTTCAGCCCGAGTCGGTATATAATATGTATATTGCAAATACATTGTCAGTTATTTTACTGGAAAAAATAATAGCAAATAATTCTATCATGGGAACTTCTTGAAAATGATTTCACAAGAAAAAAAGATTTGCGAAAAAAAAAAGAATTTTCTGTGGATAGTAATTTATGTGTTATTGACTGATATGACAGGACTATTATATACATAATGTATATACACTGATAACACTGGTTTACAAAAATAAATGTTTGGTCTGAGGCAAGAATGGGGATAGGAGTTTTTTTTTGTTAATTTGGGTGTGCTGAATTCAAATTTATAAATAGTTTTGCTCTATCACCTCTAGTTTTCTGGCTTTTAAATAGTCCCATTTTTGTATAAATAGAGAATATATGTGCACATTTCAAGAGTTGCAGCAGCTTATAACAGATAAAATAGGAGAGATAAAGAACACTGATTGAATCAATATACTTGGATGACACAATTACACAATTCATAGTACCACAGACAGTCAAAAGTGTGTTTTCTTAGAAGATCTCGTGTATTTTGCCTCCGGGATGTCACGCAAAAGCATCCAGCAGAAGTCTCCCATCATGCCGAGGTTCCATTTGCCTTGATAGTTGCTCTCCATCTTCGTAATGTCTTGGTGGAATCTTTCTCCATGCTCATCACTCACTGCTCCAAGGTTTGGTGGGAAGAAGTTGAGGTAGGAATGGAGAAAATTAATCTTGAGTGACAGTCAGCACACCATATCCTCGTAAGACTTTAGCAACTTCTCACTACAGCCTTGGTAATTTGGTTCGCGTGTGTTACCAAGGAAGCCACGACAGACTGACTTGAATGCTTCCCATGCTCTCAGTTCCTTTAAGTTAATAAGCTCCTCAAAATCAGTATCCTTCAGCACTTCTCAGATCTGAGGCCCTACAAAGATGCCCTCTTTGAGCTTAGCAGCTCTAAGACCTGGGAACACAGTAAACAAGTGTTGGAAGGCAGCACCATTTTTGCGCGATGCCTTCACGAAATTCTTCATCAAACCAAACTTGATGTGAAGAGGAGGAAGAAGCACCTTATTCATGTCCACCAGAGGATTTTCCTTGAGGCTGTGTTCGCCAGGAACAAAAGTGCTTCTAGACCCCCAGTCCTTCTTCTGATAATGCTGGGATACAGCTCGACTATCCCAGAGACAGAGAAAACAACAGTACTTTGTGAAGCCCGCTTGCATACCCATAAGAAGACCAATGACCTTATTTGTTCCGATTCCTGAAACTGGTGATCCTTACATCTTCCTGGACTAAGTTCCACTGTTTAAGCCGAGAAGCCAAGAGCTCTGACTGTTGTTTTGACTGATACAAATCACGAGCAAGATCATTCAGGTCTTCTTGCGTGATCCAGTGTGGCTCATTGCCACTTGTTCCTGAATATGTAGATTCAATATCTTCCAAAGTTATTGACTCAGCAGAATCCGCCTTTGAAGGCATTTCTTCATCTGATGAGGAAAGAATATCCTTATTTACTGGAGGTGTGGGTACAGGAAGATCATCTGAATGGGAAACGGATCTCATAGCAGATCTTTTTCCTTGAAGATGCATTGAAACCAGTTATAATAGTTAAACAAAAATAACAACCATCTGCGTGGTTTCGCGGCTCTCTCCAAACCATCGGGACTGCAAAGTTGAAAGCCGCTTTCTTGCCATTAAACCATACAGTTAGTCCATTGTAGCAGGGTTTACAACAGATGTGTGGAGCCCAAGACTTGTCCTGATCACCAATCTTACAGTCAAAATAGTGAAAATAGGCGGTTCTGAGAAGGGAAGTGATGGGTCGACGCTGTGCAACTGTTGTGAAGTCCCCACACACGTAGCAGAAAGAATTGGCCTTGTTGAGGCATCCTCGACATTTTGACGTGCTTGAAGCCATTGGAGAATCTGAAAATATAACAAAGTAAAACTAAATGTGCATTTGAAAATGTAATACTAATATTTAGTAACCCAAAAGATGTGTAACACGATAGTTGAGGGACACCAACCTCCTGCGCCGCCTGCGAGACAACCTCTGCCAATGACTGCCAGAGTGTGGATTGAGACCAGCTGCCTTAACTGTCAAAATCCGTCATAATATATATATATATATATATAATGTAATCCTATCACTTACATTTAGTGCGTAATAACTAAAAAATAAGCCATAAGTCTCAGAATATTAGAATTAACCCTGAATTCACATACGCTTTTATGTACCGTATATGCACAAAATGCACACCATGCATATCTAAAAAAACTAGAGGTGATGAGTAAAAACTGATTTAAAATTTGAATTCAGCACCCTCAAATTAGGTAAAAGCGGGTATTTTTGTGGTTGCCTCAATTTCTTTATCAACCAGTGTAATGATTCGAGAAATTATTTTACTATTGAAGTATATTTTATTTCTTTTTTAAAATAAAATATAAATATATAATGAAATGATTTAGCTATATAAAAAAATTCGAAATAAAGGAAAAGAGATTAAATAATCAAGGATTAAAGAAAGCTTTTCAGATAGTGAAAACAGGATTATTTTATATGTAAATGTTTCGTGTTCAAGATTATCCAATTATATAACCAAATGTAATGTAATGTGCGTGTGTGTGTGTGTGTGAGAGGGAGAGAGAGAGAGAGAGAGAGAGAGAGAGAGAGAGAGAGAGAGATTCTTTAACGAATAGTTTGCTGATGACAATTTTTAAACAAGTCAGGTTTCATTTGTTAGCAATTAGATGCTTTCAAGCATTCGTATTTAACAAAGATAATTCTATTCAACAGTATTCGTTTGCACAGTTAAATAGTTCCAAGTATTGCTATATAATACTAATAATTCAATTTGACATCAATCATCTTTTTTCACGCGGTTGAATGATTTCAAGTATAGAAAATGATTAAATTCTTCTATTTGACCCATAGATGGGACCCTAAAAGGTAATACCACTCCGTGTCAGAGTGGCCCTGAGCATTATGGCAATAAAGGGATACACCACATTTCCCATAGCTCCCGGAGTGGCGCTACACTATCAGGTGGTCTAGTGTCATTTACGGGACACTCGTTATGGAGTGGGTGTCTTACCCCTTCGTTGGGATACAGTCAGCGTATTCTACAGCCCCAGCCGAATGGGAATATTGCTCAAATGATCGAGCGCTAATATCCCTGGAAATGAAACCAACAATTCACCCTTTTGCGATGGCGAAATAGTTGGACCGAGTTCTTTAACCTTGATATGTCAACATGTCTAGGAGAAAGAACACTCTGAATTCAACCCGGTTAAACTCTGCTTAAAAAAATTGACCTTTTGTTTGAATGCTGTCCGTGGCAGTGAGGTCGGGTAAATACATAACAGAACAAATAATTAATTGAATATCAAATTAAATCTAGAATAATGAAATGATTTGATTAAAAAAAGATGATTTAACTTAAAAATAATATTTGAAGAAACCATAACATGTTTATCGATTCAGTTCATCTGTTTAGTTTTTGATTTGCTTGCGAAGCAATATTGCCAATAAATGAATACACTCAATTCAATCATTTTAAAGTTAACTTTTCTTCGAAATAAAATTTAGTAATATTTTATTTTTTCTGGAGGAGCATTTTTATTATATCAATATATATAAAATTGATTTTATATATTATATGTGTTTATATTGATATTAAATATTATGTTTTTATATTAATATTATATATCAATATAAAGTAAAGTAAAGTTGGCGACCATAGTCGAGGGTGACCCGAAGGCTCCCTTTTCGATAGCTACTACACCAAGGTGTAGGGGAGGGCGCTACTCGTTCCCAGGATTGCTCTACTTTACCCTTGATCCGTACCTTATGATGCTGAGAGTTAAGCAAGGAGGCATCAAGTATCATTTTTTGAGTCTTTGGTATGACTCGACCTGGGATTGAACCCAGGTCTCCCGGGCCATTGGCGAACACTCTAACTGCTAGGCCAATGTCCGGTATACTATCATATTATTAATATATTTTTTCTGGCGTAACATTACACAACAAAAATGATTTTATTTCTAAAATCTACATCACTGAAACTGTGTTGCTCAAAACCTGTATATGATGCCGTCCAAAAATGTGGACATCCCATTGCATTATACATATATGTGTGTGTGTGTGCGTGCGCGTGCACACACACGTGCGTGTGTGTTTATTGATTTATAGCATCATGAGGACATAAGAAGAGTACAGCTGATATGAACCGAGAGTTTTTCTTCTTCTACGTTGGTTGGCCCATTACAGTGCCATAGCTTTTCTGAACAACTCTCTTCAGATTTTGAATTTCGAGGTTTTCCTCCCATTAGACTGATTACCATACCAAGGTCAAAGAGCACTCTGTGTCCTACTATTTAGTAATAGCTGTCATTCCGATGAGCATTAGTTAAACATCCCGGATTTCAAACTCGTCTCATCTCGTCCATTTTATTACGACGATGAATGTTAGGCCTCACGTGCTTTACACACACATACATACACATACGCACACATATACATATGTATATTATATATAAAGATATATAAATACATATATATAAGTAAAAGTAGTTGGCAACTAATAGTTAATAGTTACTACAACGAGGTGTAGAGGAAACCGCTACTCTATCCCCTGGATTGCTCCCCTTCACCCTTGATCCTTACCTAATGTTGTGTGTTAAGCAAGGCGTCATCAAGTACTATATATATATATATATATATATATATATATATATATATATATATATAAAGAGGTTTGCTTGAATACCGAGGATTGTTTGTTTTTTATAATCTTCAAGTGAAGACATTCAAGTCTTTCTACTGGTCTTCTTACTTCTGAGTCAAGTTTGTAAGGAAAGGACCCTATATTAGCCCTCGCGCTTTGGACTATTTCTCTGTTCATCTTCGGGAGTCATGTTAGACCGATTGTTGCAGTGAGTTGATATTTATTTGGAGTGGTTATTATTTTTATAAATCATAGATGGCGTTGGTTCATTTTGTTAGCAGATTGAACCAACGTCATCTATAATTCATTTTTAAAAAGTCATTCTAGCAGCTACGTATATAGGTCAAATAAAACTGTTTCACATTTAAACTGTGTACTTTAGCATTTAGACTGAGTGCAAACAAATGACTCTCTTTAAACTGAATTGTTTGAAATAGAACTGTTTGTTCATTTAACTGAGAGTAAACGAATGACTGATATTGAATTGTAATTGTCAAATAGCAATACTTGAAAACATTGAACAGTGTACAAACAAATGATTAATAGTAAATAGAATTATTCATATTATATAAAAACAAATGAAACTTTTTAACTGTGTCCAAAAAAAATTAGCTCTGGCTCGTTTAAAGATATCTTCTACAAAATGTGTTTAGAAATCATATATCTAATACATATTCATAAAGGAAATTTGACATTAAATAGCCTACAGTAGTTGATGCACCATAAAACCAAACCAAACCACACACACACACACACACACACACACACACACATATATATATATATATATATGTCTGTGCGTGCGTGAAATTGATAAAAAAATAAAACCCTTATCCTGATCTCCCTGTTTCGTTGAGATCTCACTCACCCCATTTTGAATAAATCTCCGCGAACCGCCACATCCATTTTTCAGATCCCTAACCGCATGATAGTCCACGTACCACAGCAAGGAAGCCGTTCCTCGCCACTCCTAAATCGCTTTCATGATAAGGTTCTGTGAGATCAAGGTATCCGACAATGCATCCAAAATAGAACATCTCGATCGCAACTTTAAAAAAAAGGTTATGTACCATTAACAAATGATTACTGTTGTTGTACTCAACTAGTGAGTTTGAGTTCATTGAATTGAACAAATCACTGGCACTCTGGCTGAATTAGTCTCATGATCAAGCAATACGGTAAAAAGCTTCATTCATTAAAAAAAAAAATAATTCAGTGTAGATACATTAATCTTATTAGGGGGGCAGGACTGTTGTAACAGTGATCGTCTCAAAAAATGGACACGATAACCCGTGTTCAAATCTCGACATGGCTGTTTGCATTTCACTTTCGCACAAATGTCCTCGGAAAAAAACAAGAATCCATCTCTTCTACCACTCGCTTTGCGTAAAATTGCGGAGCAGACTGAGTTTTTTAGCCTTTGTACGAATAATATCTATCTATCTAACACCCCGTCGGCGAGCTTGGGATTCGCCCATTGTGTCACTTGCAGTAAGAAAGGGTTTCCATGATATAATATCAAATTAGCATTTGACAGAAATTCTTGAAGCCATAGAACTGCGTGTAAATTATTTGTATAAAATAGAAATACATGAAACCATTTAACATTTAGCATATCACTTGTATGAAGAACTATAATTGTTTAAAAAGGATTATAATTAGCTACTTATTGCTCGAAATACTTTGAAACGAGATAAATATATGCAAATCACTTGAATTACATAAGAATCCTTGAAACCATCAAACTGTGTACTAATAAATGATAATTATTATCAAATGTTAATTTTCCTTGAAACTATATAATTGCTTAAAAAAGACTGATTCTCGTTGCCATGCCGTAAAATTAGCAATCTATCTATCTTATATTATTCATATGAATTTATCTTATAGTTTTCTAGTAAATGATTTCATTAGAAGCAGCCAATTATAAAATATGATTTGGAAATTAGGTTTTGTTTGGTTAATCTTATTTATCAGCCCCTTAGGCATTATTTGATACAGTATATAGTTATAGGGTTTCAAGTATTTTTTATCAAATACTGATAATTCATAGACATTTATATGGTCTCAAGTAATAATTCAAATTTAATAATTATAATAATAATTTTTAATTTTTGTTTGTTTTGAATTTTAAGAATATCTCAGGAGAACTAGAAAACTACTCGAGATAAAGCTCCCAAACAGAAACCTTATCAAAGGAATAAACACTTGGGCAGTACCCCTCTTTAGATACTGGGGACCCTTTCTCAAGTGGACCAGAGATGAACTTAGACAAATGGACCAAAGAACTAGAAAACTAATGACCATGCACAAGGCATTACATCCCAGAGAAGACGTGGACAGACTATATGTAGCAAGAAAAGAGGGAGGAAGTAGACGTGCCAGCATCGAAGACAGCTTTGACACATCCACACAACGACTCGAAGTCTACATAGAAAAACACGAACGTGGACTGATTACGGCCATCAGAAACAATACTGACAACACGATAGATAACACAATGACAACAACTAAGAAACAAAAATGGGAGGAAAAACAACTCCATGGGCGTTTTAAACGACTAATAAACAGCATCTCACACGACAAAACCTGCATATGGCTAAGAAAAGGAAACTTTAAGAGAGAAACAAAATCTCTCCGAATGGCAGCACAAAACAGCGCCATAAGAACCAATCATATCAAGGCAAGGATAGATAAGACGCAACAAAATAGCAAATGTCGACTATGCGGTGACAGAGATGAAACAATCAATCACATTGTAAGCGAATGCAGCAAATTAGCACAGAAGGAGTATAAGGCTAAACACGACTGGGTGGGCAAGGTGATCCACTGGGAAATGTGCCTGAAATTTAAATCTGACACTGCCAACAAATGGTATATGAACAACCCAGCACCTGTCCTAGAAAATGACACACACAAACTCCTAGTGGACTTTGATATACAAATGGATCACCTAATCTAGGCCCGAACACCAGACCTCATAATAATCAACAACAACAAAAAAAAAAAGAAAATCTGCAAAATTGTCGACTTTGCTGTTCCGGTTGACCACAGAATAAAACTGAAAGAATGTTAAAAGAGAGATAAATACCTAGAGCTTACTAGAGAATTGAAAAACTATGGAACATGAAGGTGACAATTATACCAATTGTGATTGGTGGTTTTGGCACGGTAACTAAAGGATTTTTAAAGGGCCTGGAAATTTGGAAGTTGGCGAGACCATCCAAACAACAGCATTATTGAAAACGGCCAGAATACTGATATGAGCCCTGGACACTTGAGGAGACTTGCTGTCACTCAATCTCCGGTGAAAGACCATCAGCATACGCTGATGTGAAAAAATCTAATGAATAATAATAATAATAATAATAATAATAATAATAATAATAAAGGGCTAGTACCTGGGTTGTGCCCTTCGTAAGATAGTCTGGACTTTTCTGGAGGTGGACCAGAGAAAAACTTTAGTAAATGGACCAGAGAACAAGAAAACTAATGACAATGCATAAGTCCATATATCACAGAGATGATGCTGACAAACTATATGTGTCAAGAAAAGAAGGAGGAAGAGGGTTTGCCAGCATTGAAGATAGCGTTGACGCATCGATACAACAACTCGAAGATTACATAGAAAAGCGCGGAGGAAGACTAATTACAGCTAATAGAAACAATACTGACATGAGGACTAACAGAATGAAAATAACCAGAAAACAAAAATGGGAAGGAAAACAACTCTATGGGCGTTTAAACTAACAAACAAGTGACATCTCACATGAGAAAACGTCGACGTGGTTAAGATAGGGAAATCTCAAGAGAAAAACTGAATCCTCTAATAGCAGCGAAAAACAACGTCATAAGGACCAATCAAATCAAAGCAAGAATAGATAAAACGAAACAAAAGAGCAGATTTAGGTTATGTGGTGATAGAAACGAAACGATCAATCACATAATAAGCGAATGCAGCAAATTAGCATTGAAGGAGTATAAGACTAGACTCGACTGGGTAGGGAAGTTGATCCACTAGGACTTTGCAAGAAATTGAAGTTTGACCTTTCGAACAAATGGTATATGCACAACAATCTGTCCTGGAGAACACAAACTCCTCTGGGATTTTGACATACAAACGGATCACCTGATCTCGGTCAGACGACCAGACCTTATAATTATCAACAACAAAAAAAGAAAACTTACTGAATTGTGGACTTTGCTGTCCCGGCTGACCACAGAATAAAATTGAAAGAAAACGAAAAGAAGGAGAATTAACTCGACCTCTTGGTACAATTACCGAAGGATTGGTGCAAGGACTGGAGGACATGGAATAAAGAGGACGAGTGGAGATTATTCAAAGTACAGCATCATTGAGATCGGCCAGAATACTGAGGAGAGTCCTGGAGACTTGAGGAGATTTGCTGTCAGTCAGACTCCAGTAAAAAAAATTTTGGCTAACGCTGGTGTGAAACCTCGAAAAGGAGAAAATATTAATAGATTATGCAAAAGATTAAAATTTGACTATACAAACAAATGGTATATGCACAAACCAGAATCTGTCCGTGAAAATGAGATCCATAAAATTCCCAGGTATTTTGTTATACAAACGGATCACTCAATTCAAGCCTGAAGAAGACATTTAGTATTAATTAACTAGAAGAAAAGAACTTGTCATTTGGTGAATTTTGCGGTTCTTGCGGTCAAGAAAGTGAAAAGGAAAGAAAGCGAAAAGATGAACAAATACCTGGATTTCGTCAGACAGTAGAAAAAGCTGTGGAACATGATGGTGTCGGTGGTATCAATTTTTGTTGTAGTATTTACAACGGTTTCCATTTGCTTGGAAGAGATAGGAGGAATCGGAAATCAGAGGAAGAATCGTGACTATACAGACTACAGCACTATAAATTATTGCAAATCTCCCCAGGTCTCCAACGCTTAGACCTGGGGAGATTTGCAATAATTCAGACTCCAGAGAGAGAGAGAGAGAGAGAGAGAGAGAGAGAGAGAGAGAGAGAGAGAGAGAGACCACCAGTTAAAACTTGTATGATAATTCACAAGGAGAGAAATAATGATAACGATTTGGGCAAACAAATATCTATGGCGCTATCAAGTTCTACAACTCGGGGTCAGAATGGCCCTGGATGTAATGGTAATGAAGTTGACATGGTATGTTGACATCGCTTTTAGTAGATGAGATATTACTGTCGAGGTATTTGAAATGGACAAGTAGTTTCAAAGGCTTTTTACTTAAAATGGAAACGGCTTCTCAAATCTAACTGACAAACAATGGTGGGATATTATAAAATGTGTTTTTAACCCTGATATCTATTCCTATGAATATAAATCTAATATCATTTAAATAAACTAATACCATTTAAAACGATGGCGCTACAACTTGTTTCAGAAGCTATTTCTTAAAATGACAAGCATTAACAATCCTTTTTAGCAGACGATATTCGCTATAAGATAATTATCACTATTTTATGATGTAGAATCGAACAAATGTTCTCGTCGCGCTTGATGTGGACTACTGAAACATATATCTGCGTTCTACATTTTAGTCCACAGTCACCATTCACATAAATACGAATATGAAAAAGCGAATTCTTTGCTAGAATAATTCACTCGCATCTAAATATATACTTAAGAATGCAAGATCTCCACTCTTCATATTTTACTATCATCCACCAATTTCATTCTTGAACTGTCTTTCAACGCATCCGACACTCCTTGATACCGTTAAACCCTTTTATTTCATGCAAAACCCATTTTTTCATATATATATATATATATATATATATATATATATATATATAGTATTTTTATTATATATTTTTCAGTGCAATTTATATATAAATATATATATATATATATATATATATATATATATATATATATATATATATATCAAATTCCTGCTGAATATATATATATATATATATATATATATATATATATATAATCTACCTACGTCTGATGGTTATAACTTTCCAAAAAACGGGATGGTGACTTCGATTATTTTAGATTTTTATCTTGAATCTAGCTATGTCATTCGGTGTAATTGCATTTTCTCAAAATTATTTCAGTAATTGTCCCGTGGCGTAACGGCTGAAGTGCTCAACAATGTTTGCTAGTTAGAATTCACACTGTGCTATTATGTATATTTTTGGACTAATACCACTGCTAAAGGTATAACTACGCTTCGTAACCCCCCCCTACCAGACAGGGGTTAAATAGTGCCATTACGGTTTATGTATATATTAGGATGTTTCTCACCTGATAATTGCACTTTCTTTTTATGCCATCGGAAAGATTTCATGAAACTGACAGTTTGATGTAGTCAGAGAGTGGTGAGTAAACTACGATTTATTTTGAAATTTATCTTGCTCCACTTGCAAGTATTGAGCACGTTTTAGTTTATCGAAATGATTTTTTAAAAAACTTATTCATTCTGATATATATATATATATATGTATATATATATATATATATATATATATATATATATATATATATATATATATATATATATATATATATATAGGTTGAGTCAAAAGCATCTGTCCACAGCCGATGAATTTACTAAAATATTAGATAAACTTTTGACTCACTCTTGTATATATATATATATATATATATATATATATATATATATACATATACATACTAGAATGAGTCAAAAGGTTTTACCAACAGAATTACCGAATAGGTTATATAAAAATTGATTACATAATAATAATAATGATAACTATATATATAAAAACTAGGTACACTTACACCCGAATAACCCCCTCCCTTTGCGAACAAAAATTTAACCATATTAATCGGTGTTTTTTTTTAAAATCTTAACTCTGTCTGACGAATTCGGATAGCATCAAACCCAAGGTCAGTGACTCAACTATGTAATTTATATATATATATATATATATATATATATATATATATATATAGATAGATAGATAGATAGATAGATATATATAGAGAGAGACATGTACATATATAAATTTTTAAAAAAGATAACTAGAAAAAATTCAAATGTATATACAAACGCACTAGACGAGTTGTCATGTCATTAAATTCAATCAATCAATTTAGCAATCAAATGTACAATTTGATTCAAATTACTTTCGCTAATAATTTAGATATTTTGACAAAGATAGCTGTCTGAAGTTCTTTTAGGTTCATTATCTCTAATTAATGAATTGACTTAATTGCAATCAACTTCAACTTGTCTACACGATCGGGAAGCATTATACACGTAGAAATAAATACTTTTAACACGTTCGCTCGTCTGTTCTACATAGTGCGCAAGATATACAATTGGCTACGGGGCTGATATTAAAGGGTAGCAATCTATTTGTTTCTAGCAACCTATTCTTACTTTCGACTATGACAAATTTAACCCCCTCCCCACAAAAAATGGGAGAATCTGATTCATTAACTAACTAACTAACTAAATAAATCAATAAGATAAGGGCATATTATTACCAATTCACAGCATTGTTTCGACTTAGAGTAGTTTAAAGTCCGTGTGACACAGGTCGTGAAACTCGGGCAATTTTTTCTTTTAGCTGTTTGAGCTGTCTATGTTTAACCGGCCATATTTTCAAATTTCTCCATGGTAAAGTAAGTAAACCTTTCATAGAACACGTAAATTCATGTCGCGTTTAAGTCATATTTTTAACTTTCTTAAACTAAAAAAAGATAATATGCTGAAAGGATTGTTTATTTTCCTTTATTTCCACTGTTAACATTAATAAACAAAAACACGCAAATTCAAAATACAAAATGAATTCTCTTTTACTAAGCTGAGCTTAACTTCGCCAAAAACTTGATGTACGAGGCACTCATTGATAATTGAACTTACTAAGAATGATGCGTTAATCTAGCTAGCCAGTTATTACATTACACGAGGTGTCTGTATAAACACATATTACATCGATTTATTAAATTTAAGTTATTTAAAACTAAACTCTCTGAATACCATCTGACAACAAAAATAGAACACTGTTGTAGATGGACACAGCATTAATTTGGCATAACATAATATTGGACAAAACCACTTTTGTGGTAATAATTTAAATAACTTCATGACAGAGTTAATCATAATATTATCATATATTTCTCTGAGATTTATTTATTTATTTTTTGTCTTATTTATTTTTCTATCAGATTATGTTACTTTTCGTACTTCTTTCTTTTTTGCCTAAGCAAATTCGCTGAGGCATATGTACTTTAAAATAACACGCGTCAGATGTGTTTTGTACTTTTTTGGTTATGTTGTCAAAAAACATGAGGAATTGAAAGGTAATCAAACAAATACCGATTTATCCTTTCATTTTTTATTTTTCTGTTTCCTATTTTTACAACATTTATGCCTACTTATATATATATATATTTATATATATATATATATATATATATATATATATATATATATATATATATATATATATGTGTGTGTGTGTGTGTGTGTGTGTGTGTGTGTGTGTGTACTAAACTTCTCATGATGTTTGTAAACATATATGCGTGTCCTGGGTGTGACATTAAACTACATCTGATGTTGAGGCTCCAGTCTTGAAGTTTGTGTAATGTTGAGTGCCCCTTGACATTATTTTCTGTTCCACTTTGACCAGAGTGGTAGTACCTGTTAGGGTCTGTTCTTTGTGTCAAATATAACGGTTCAACCTTTTACTCAGGATTATTATTATCATCATATCAAACAATATTATCAGTGTTTAACTTTGCGCAAAGAAATAAGCTCAAGCTAGTTTTAAAATAAAGTTACCTATTAACTACTTACTTAAAACATCGTATATAATAAATGTATAAACAGGATTTGGCATGAAATAACCATCAAGGGTTATAATGCCATTAAACCAAATAACATAAATTAATCTAACCACATAAAGCAGAAGAACAGCCCGTCATTGCAATTTTTTTTTTAGAGAAATACAATTACAATTTTATGATTTAAAGACTAATTTGTATAATTTGAAGTCCAATTTGTTAGTAAATGATAATTTTGTGGGGTTTGTGTCTACGCTGAACATTTCGGAAAATTTCTTTTGGCACCTGTCCTTACTACTGAAGCGCCCGCTGGCGATCACTATTTTATGAAACCAGCTTGCTCACCGCTGTTTAACAGCAAGCGCATTCATTCGTATATACGTTAAAGAAAAGCACATCAAGAATATAGTTATTTAATATTAGTTAATTAGCCATTCAGAGCAGGTTAGCCAATGTAATGGTGAGCGTGCTTGTGCAAAGCGTCATTACTGCTGAATGTACTGAATGTGGAGAGATTCCAAAATGTGACTTTGTCTAATAAATTGAATAATACAAGTGGAAAGGCATTCCTCAATTAACCTTTATAAGAGAGAGAGAGAGAGAGAGAGAGAGAGAGAGAGAGAGAGAGAGAGAGAGAGAGAGAGAGAGAGTTGATATATACATGTTTATATATGTATATTACGCATACATATATTATACATGCATATGCTGTAATTGCCGACTAATTCTTATATATATATATATATATATATATATGTGTGTGTGTGTGTGTGTGTGTGTGTGTGTGTGTGTGTGTGTGTGCATATATATAATATCATTACTCTGTCCTAATATTTTCATGCAAACACACATACACATATGCGAGCACACACATGCACATATACACATACATATTTATGAATCTATATATATATATATATATATATAAAGCCTGACGACATGATAGTAAGTGAGCTCGAATTCCAGTAGCACTAATACGTTCACTTTTGGACTAATACCCTTAGAAAAGTTTGAACCACCTTAACCCACCCCAATGTGGTTTAAATACTACCACTACATTCCTTCTATGGCTTTAGCATTAAATAATTCATATAGGTTGATCTGCAATTAAACAAAGAAACCAAACCTATCTATCTATCTATCTATCTATATATATATATGTATGTATTCACACGCACACACAGAGATATATAAATATATATGTGTGCACTTCTCTGACATAAGGATGCTGTAGGTGATTTTATCAAAAAAGAATCTCAGTAAACTTATGCTTGAGAGTTGATCCCAATATATATATATATATATATATATATATATATATATATATAAATATATATATATATATATATATATATATAAAGTTTATTAAGAAATATCTTCTTATGCACATACGCATATAACCTTCTGACAAGACAGAAAAAGCTCACCAGAAGACAAATTTATCCATCTTCGAATATTTTTGTGGTATTGCCCAGCAATATCAGTGAAATAGTTTTTGTTAGTTTTACAACCCTTTTAAATCTTATCTTGCATAATAGATTTCATCTAGCGTTGAGTTTGTAACCTTCAATTGATTATATATACATATAAGATGCGTAGAAAAGTACCTACCAGAACACCCACCAGAATATCGATTACATGAGTCGTGAGTGTTCATGTATCGTGGATGACTGATACATCTTGACAGACGATTGTCGTCTTTAGTATCAAAATTACAATTTAAACACCTTGATCGTAAGAAATTCAACCTGTGAAAAATACACAAGATGTGTAGTGTAATAAAGTAGCAAGACATCTCTACGTCGCTGGATGATAATGACATACGCTTGTACGACACTTATAACAGTTTCTGGGTCTTATTAACAGTCCAGTGACAAGTATATTAAGATAAATTCAGGTTTTATTTCAGAGTACATTCACAAAGACTTTTCCCGTTAAAGATACCATAGAGGCAGCAAAAATTTGATGCTGGAGCTTCTTCTCCAGTTTTGATTTTGGAGTCAATTTCTCCTTGAAAGGTTGCCTTCACCACAGCTTAGTCATTAGCCGAGAACCACTTCAATTCATATATATATATATATATATATATATATATATATATATATATATATATATATATATATATATAATTTGTGATATTGTGTTATTAGCTCAGTATTTTCTATGTGATAGATTTGCTGGTTTTACGACCGTTTTACATTCTATCCAATGTTTTTATTTTATCTAACGATGAATTTGCCAATTTTAATTGATGTTATAAAGAGAGTCAAGGCTTTTGCAATATCTTAGTAGGTGCTAGTTTGTGGCGTGCATTTCACGTGACCGAAACAGTTCAAAACGTGGTTGGTAACCACACTGATTGGTAGTATCTTGGTAGCTGGAGCGCCGGCACAATGTGCATTGTTTCCCTCTGTGTGTGATTTGAAAGCCACATAGATTAACGTGCTTTGCATTCTAATTCGGGACCTAGAAACTACGGGTTCGAACTCCACCAAAAGCAATCAAAACTTTTTCGTGCCAAAGGTGAAGACCCATTTGATTACAGTTCAATAAGCAGATGATTCAAGAAATTTCACGCGGTTTAAAAATGTGGATTCCAAGGCCGTGCCGTAGAGACAAATTCAGTGATGAGTACTGGAAGAGTATGAGTCAAGCTCGGCATTGTAAATTCCAGTTAGGTTCATCTCCTTCATGACCCCGACAAAAGCACCAGGAACTGTCAAAATGTGCCTCACGTTACTAAAATATTGCAAAACCTTTAATTCACTCCAGTACACACCCCCCACATATATATATATATATATATATATATATATATATATATATATATATATATATATATATATATATATATATAAGCTATGTAGATAAGTTCACACCATCTTCTTCTAGAACATTAGTAATTAATTACACCGTTTAAAAACGCTTTTTCGTGTTCATTATTCAAAGGTAATTTACATGATATTGAGTGAGATTGACAGACAGACAGAGACAAAGAGAGAAAGAAAGAGAGAGGGAAAGACCGAGAGACAGATAGGGACAGAGATAGAGAGAAAGAGCGAGCGAGAGAGAGAGAGAGAGAGAGAGAGGGAGAGAGACATACACACACAAGCACACACAGAAAGAGAGAGACTGAGAGAGACACACAGAACAAGACAAACAGACAAAAGTAACACACAGACAAATCAAAAGGGACAGAGAGAGAGAGAGAGAGAGAGAGAGAGAGAGAGAGAGAGTAAGGAAGAGAAAAGAGTGAAAGAAATAGATGTTGTGGTTTAGTTATAAATAAGAAACTGCATGTTATTCCGTTTCAGTTTGAACTGCCTCGTAGCAGAAACGTACAATATTTCTGATGAAGCCTGCAGAAGTCGTTCAGTTAGAAACTATTAATTTCTTGAAAAGTTTGCGAAGTTCAAATAAAGTTATTTTGACTTGGAGGAAAAACTTTGAAGCGGTAGACCACAAAAATTTGAAAGCGATGACTTAGCAAGACCTTTTGGATTATGTCCCCTTCTCAAACGAAGTTGAAATTAACTGGAAAACCTGGTGCTGATTATTTAAAAAAACTGTAAAACACTTGCAGAGTAAGAGATAGTTTTTTTGTTTAAATAAAAGAGTTTCAAATGAATTTCACATGGTGGCGTTTCGCCATCCATATTCCTTTCTTTTTAACAGACATGAAAAGATATTTTTTAGAAGATTGCCTCGTAATAGAAAAAGTTCAATACAATAATTTCAGTTGTAGACACCCTCAAGCCCGCCTCAAAGAAAAAAAAAAGAAAGCAAAAATAAACAGCAAATGAATATTAAATAAACATTCCTGTCTTATATGATGTAGTAACCCCCATTATCTTAAGCATTCTGGATAGCGAATGAATGTATTTACTCAACCTCTTCGCGACACAAGGTCAGTCTTTAAGCAGAGTACAGATGATTTGAATTCAGCTTTCCTCTTTTTAAACTGGTTGCCTAACCAAGGCAGTCCGCCCAAATAATTACCGATAGCTGAGATAGATTCATGCCTTTTCCCAACAGCATTACCGCGAAATGAAAGGTAAACATACTTGTCCTGAGATTGAACTCAAGTCACCCAGTTCATTTCTTATGGCGATAGCTATTACGCCAAGAAAGCCTTTTTTCTTTTTATTGATCGTAAAAGCATTTTGTGTCAAAAATGACATGCTTTTATATTTCAGGTTTGAAGAGGAGAATAAATACATTAATAAATTGAGAATATGTTCATTTGGTTTGGTGTTTTTGATGGTAAGTCAACCATCGTGGGTTATTTAATACCAAAGACATACTCATATAAGAACATCAGTGATACTATTTAACTCATAGCTGGTGGTTCATAACTTTCCCAAATGAACAGGAGCTCGAACTCACTTACTTCAAGGTCCAGCATTTTAGCCACTATACCATGAAGACTCCCTCTCGTATCGTTACTGACTGAATTTTAATCGGAGATTTTCATTGTATAATGTTCAATCTGTGTCATAGATATTAAACACACAATAGAAAGCATTCCCTAGGAAGGAGATTATGTTGATTTTTAAATATCTTATTTCAGCACGTTACGGACTAATTCACACACACACACACACACACACACACACACACACACACACACACACACGTGCGCATTCATTATATATATATATACATATAAGACCGAATAATCTTTCTAAAGATCCAAACTTGGTCGCTGTAGTTGAACATATCTGTTCTGGTTCCGTGAAATTTCACTTTGTATATCTCACAAATCTCGTATGTGGTCATGATAAGAAAATTAGGCAGTAAAATTGCATACTATGCTAGAGATATTAAGTAATGCCTATATATGTTGTAACTAACCGTATCACTTTTTCCAAACTTTACGCACAAAACTTGTGCACTCCAGGCCAAAAAGCAATTAATTCGTTTGAATGTTCCAAAGTAATAAAACTAGTGAATATTCGAGGTGTGTGTGAATAGTAATGGATCTGGAGTCCCCGAGAATTTAATTCAATTTCAAACAACAAACTATATGGTTTCCTTTTCAAAATAATCCCCCTTGAGTGTCATGCACTTTCCAATCCTTCTCCGCAAGATTCTCTTTACTTCTTGAAGGATTCTTCTGAGGTGCCCCGAAGCTCTTTCGTTGGGGCATTCTTCACGCCTTTAAAACGAGTGCCTTTGATGATCTTCTCTTAGTTGGGGAAAAGACTGAAGTGACACGAAGCAAGATCAAGTGACAGGGGAGGTTGTTTCAGTTTAGCCGGGATGCTTAGGGCATTATAAGTATGGGAATAGTCGTGATGAAGCGGCCATGATTTGTCCTTCCACAACTCTCGAAGCATGCACCGTAAGACTGATAGCTGTCAATATGGCACTGATACCCTTGGAAAAGGTAGGAATCCAGTTAGTCTCCCTCCAGCTATGAGTAAATAGAAGGGCAGACTAGTTTCTTTAGCCTTGGTTATACAACCAGTCTAAGAGAAGGAAAAATCTGAATTCAAACTTGTTAAAACATTGACCTTGTGCCACATCCTACTTGTGCTGAGAGGTTGATAAATACATATATGAATTCAAATTACGTAAGTTTAATAACTAAAACTGCAGTAAAACAAGAAAAAAAAAAGAAAGAAAAGAAAACGTTAATGACGAAAAACGTATCGAAAATATTAACGTTTATCCCAACAGAGTTTCATTAAATCTATCGTCAGGTGAACCTTTGCTTATACATATATATATATAGAATATATATATACATATATATGTGTAAGTTGGCCGACTGTAGTCGAGGGCGACCCAAAGGCTCCTTTTTCAATTGGGTGCAGGAGAGGGTAGTACTCTTTTACCTGGATTACTACACTTACCTTTGATCCAAACCTTATAATGTTGTGTTAGGCAAGGAGACATCAAATACTATTTTTGAGTCTTTGGTATGACCCGACCTCGGATTGAACCCCGTTCTCCCGGACCATTGGCGAACACTCTGAAATATATATATATATATATATATATATATATATATATATATATTTCTTCTTTCTTTTCTATACTATAATCATATATATATATATATATATATATATATTGAGAGAGAGAGATATGAACAAAAGGGATAAGATAAAAAGGAAATTTTCTTTGTGGTTATTTTTGAATTGTTCTCAGTATGAGTTTTTGACTTTAAGTCATTGTCAAGAGAAAAGTTATGGAGAAGAAAAGATATTATAGACATTTTTAAAATAATCTTGAAAAGAGTTGATACGCTGTAAAAGAAGCAACGAAAAATGAACACATCCATTCGTTGAATGAGAATTATTTTCTGGTATATTATGATCTCTGCTATCGTAGACACCTGGCGGCAAATTCTCCACTCGGAAGATATTTGTTCAGCATATTTTAAATTAGCCGTAACTGTTTTGGTCAGATATTAAATTTAAGCATTCGTTTATTTAGGTGTTTATGCGCCAACCATACCTATCCATTCTATTTCATATATATATATATATATATATATATATATATATAAAGATAGATAGATAGATTGTACAGAGACATTAGCAGAATTTCATTTTAAAGAAATCTTCCCACAGAGTATATTCATAAAAACCAAGGCTGCTATAATGGATATAAAACTGATTTTCATGCTTCAAAAATTCAGATTTCCTCCTACTTTTCTATACTATAATCACACACACACACACGCGCGCGTGCGCATATATATATATATATATATATATATATATATATATATATATATATATATATATCAACCCCTCTGCACGAGCAGGATGCAACACAAGGTAAATTTTTAAGCGGAGTTTAAAAGGTTTGAATTCAGAGTTTTACTAGACAATTTTCCATACCAAGTTAAAGATTCCAGTCGGCCCTATTATTTATCCATAGCAGGTAGGAGAATAGGTAGATTCATACCTTTCCGAAGAGTATCAACAGATCGTAAAATTTCAAACAGTGACGTTCAGGATTGAACTCAGGTCCCTGTGTCCATTTCCTACGACTGTAACCATTTCAACAAGATCTATCTATCTATCTATCTATCACACACACACACACACACTCATATATATATATATATATATATATATATAATTCTTGTGTGTGTTTAAGAGAGAGAGAGAGAGAGAGAGAGAGAGTATTTCCGGGAATAGATTTCCCCGATCAAATTTCGGTGGAAGCTTTTTGCGTTTACTTTGTATTAATACTCTTGAAAATTAGTACACCAACTTCTCTCCACTATTTTCACCACCACCAAATATTTTGGCAAAAATTCCTTACCTAAGTCGGTAGTTAAAAGAGGAGAGAAAGGTTAAGTAGGTACTTGAGTAAACCACAGTTCCATAACTACCTTAATTGTCCAGAGAGTAATACCGTTAAAAAAATATCACACCTTTTGTTAACCTTGACCTAAGCCTGAATGTATTTACACATGCGCACGCACGAACACGCACGCACGCACACGCACACGCACGCACGCACACACGTACAACTTGGGAGTCTGAAGACGCTGTCGGTTGAAAATAGTGATTTCTTTGAGAATCCGCATTTCAAACCATATGTTCTTAATTTAGTTCAAATTCTAACTACCTGCTTAGGGTTGAAATATGGTTGAAACTTAGCTACTTAGTAAATCTGTCACATGCAAATGGATATCCTTCTCCCACTGTTTTTCGCTTTCTGTTCATCTGCTTGCTTGTATGTCTGTCTTAAGCAAGGACAATGTCAAGAGAACTGTTGTAAAAAGATCTTATATATATATATATATATATATATATATATATATATATATGTGTGTGTGTGTGTGTGTGTGTGTGTGTGTGCGTGTGTGTGTGTGTTAGTAGTAAAAATATTTCACTCTTTTTTCC
Source organism: Sepioteuthis lessoniana (assembly GCA_963585895.1). Taxonomy (NCBI): domain Eukaryota; kingdom Metazoa; phylum Mollusca; class Cephalopoda; order Myopsida; family Loliginidae; genus Sepioteuthis; species Sepioteuthis lessoniana. The sequence goes on from OY757921.1 coordinate 50,389,507, forward strand.
AGTAAAACAAATAGAAAAATAATTGAAGTGTTATTATTTAAGGTTAAATTAAATAGTTTTATTTGAAATATATTAAAATCATAATTATAAGTATTAAAAGCAAAATTACATTAATTAATATTAATAACATTTTACAGATGTGTGTTGACCAAAAGTTGACGACTAACCCAACTCAATGTTATGTATATTAGAAAGTGTGATTGAAATTTTAAAATAGTAGAAAGATCAAGAAAACGATTTATGTAAAAGTATTTCTTACACGTTGTTAACTATATCATTTATGGTTTTTAAATCCAAGTAATCAGTTAAAATTAATGGCAAGATATTTTTCTGTCATTTTGAAATACAGCTATTAAGATTTGCTTTAGTAGTCTGCTAAAATGATTAATGCGAAAGGCAACCCCTAAGATACTCAACTTTTTAAGTATACAAAATCGTATCAGCAATAATTTTTTTGTCTTTATTTTTATAGATAAAGACAAAAAAATTATTGCTGATAAAATAAACATGTTTTAGTTTTATATATACTTAATGTAATAATCATTTTAAATTTTTTTTATCAATTTACGATTCAAATAGTGAAATGATAATACTTTTTAATTGTTTTTTTTTATATTTAATGTTTTACTTGGTAATAATCTACAAATCTTTCTTTGCCCTTAAAACTAATTTTTACCTTTTCTTAATTTTCAATTTTCGTGACAAAATTTTGCTTTTTATCGTTACATTTTTGCATAAATAGTCAACTTGAATACAAAGGACAAAACTGAAATTGCTTGAATGGGTGTCACTGTTTGTTTCAAAGCTTTTTTTTCGTCTAACATTTTCGGATATCTTAAAATATAAATGAAAATATTTGAAAAAAAAACCCAGCTTCCAATTGCTTGCTTTAAAATTTATTTATTTCGATTAGTATTTTTTTTCTTTATTTTATGACATGTTTTGATTAGCCTGTGATTGGAGAAAATTTAGTGAAAATCTAATGAAAACTTAAGCTCCCCCCTGCTTTTTAGCAGAACAAATATCAATACTGAATTATTTCCCTTAAAGAATTTCTAAAAGAAAATTATATTTTCTATTAAAGATAGTATCAAAAGCTCCCAAAACATTTCATTTTTCTTATATTTGATATTCCCTTTTGGGCTGATATTTGCTTTCGACAGCTGCCAATTAAAATCTTTTTTCTTTATTTCATTTACACCTTCAGTCTTTTGTCTTTTTATTATATACAGAAAGTATATGCCCTATAATATATCTCTACTGATTAAATACTCATGGAAGGGATAAACTTATGGGAACCCCCAAAAATGTGCATGTTTTTTTTTTTATAAAATAACTAATGCATTATAAAACTCATTTATTTATAAATGAACACTGAAAATTTCAGTAAAATTGGATAAGTTCCTGATATTTGGTAATTTTTCCACTCAGGAGTAGTGGTTTGTACGATAGGTCCAGGTTGGCCATATTGTTGACATTAAAACTAAACGTAATTAGGATTTACAAAGCCACAAGAATGAGGCAGCTAGTGAAGATCAGACTCATTGCTCAGGAACAGTTAATCCGTAAGAATAGTTTGCAAACCATTATATCACAATAAAATGTTGTATGTTTGATTGGATGCTTTTATACCGTTTCGACCCTTTTTATTTTATGCCAGAATCAGTTTAACACTAATGGTCTCCAAATATATACGCTACAAAAATCTATCTTCACGGTGTTTTTTAAATGGCAAGCTACTTCATTATCTCAAACAGATGTATTTAAATCACAGTAGAAACTCTTACATGAATCAATATTCCGGATCATTCGAAAAAGAGTTGAGGAATCACGAAGTGGTGACACTTTTCAAAAGCTCTAAAAAAAGAGAGCCTCAACACTGGGTACATGTTAGTGTCATACCCAGTGCACATGATGAAATATGTGTTTATCTTGTTAACACAAAATTTCCAGCGACTTTTATAAAAACATAGCTGATCTCTCTCTCTCTCTCTCTCTCTCTCTCTCTCTCTATTCGTGTCTGTCTTTGTCTCTCTTATTCAGTCTGCTTTTGTCTCTGTGTCTTTTTAAACTTGCAAGTTTTCATTCTAATTGTATTTCATTTGGTCTACCATGTTTTTGTATTGAACGCTTTTTTATTTTCACGTTTCTCGAAAATTTGAGTTTCAAGAAATCGATATTCAAGTGACGATTTTGTCTTGTTATTACACACCTCTTTAGTTCTTTAATGAACGGCTACCATACTATGTATTTTGAATAACACACACACACACACACACACACACACACACACACACACACACACACACACACACATATATATATATATATATATATATATATGTGTGTGTGTGTGTGTGTGTGTGTGTGTGTGTGTGTGTATTGGCAGCAAGCTACTGTTTATAACAAATTTGGTTAAAGCTCACGGAACTTTCCTACAGAAAAATATCCTTGAAGACGATCAATCGATAAGATCTTAGGCGCTATGGAACAGAAATTAGGGCAACTTCTATATCAAATGGACTCTGATACAAAGAAATAGCTAGAAAGCTAAAGAAAAAAAGTAATAAGATCACACAAAAGGAAAGTTTTATGATCTTTTACTAAACTTGTATAAACAATATATATGTGTATACATATCGAGATAGATAAAGAGAGAGAGAGAGAGAGAGAGAGAGAGAGGGGGGGGTTTGAAGATATTAACTCTTCTATGAAAGTACTTTTATGATATGATTTCAAACAAAATCCACATGTTCACCATACCTGTCACGACATTCTTGGAATCAATTGATAGAAAAGATGATAGCATTTATAAGAAAGAACCTTTATAAGAATAGTAGAATTGTTATCAAAAAGATCACATATGGAAAATTCAAAGAATCTGTTGACAGGAATTGGAAACTAGTGGATTTTTTCTGAAATAAAAATATTATGAAGGTTTCCCAAAAGAAATCTTAACATTTTTTAAACAACCACACACACACACACATATGTATATATATTGAGAGGGTGTATCAATATACACGGGACCCATGTGTCTGCTAATAACTCTACTAATAATAATGTCGTGTTCTTTTTTGCTTCATATTTGAAAATAGTGTATTATAACAACTATTATCAGAATGCATTGAACAAGAGAGGAAAAATATTTTGGGTCTCTACTTATGTAGAGACAAAATCATTCAAAACTGTTTCAAAATAGATGCAACCCATTAATATGATAAGGATTTATTACTGACACAAGAAACTCAAAGAAGATTGCATGTCCTGGAAGCTGATATAATAACAATAAAAAAAATGACTTGATGTCTCTTGCTCAAATGATGCATTTTCTACAGGACGTATTCCAAATGACCGCCATTGCGTTTGTCCCAGTAATACATCATTATCATATTAATTTTGAGACACCCTATATATATATATATATATACATATTATTGTTCTACGGCCGATGCGATTAGCTCTGGTAGTTGTCCTATTCTTCGGCCGTAGAACATAAGATTGACATAATATGCATACAAGAACACAGATACACGCACACCGAAGATATCAAATATCACGAAACTGGCAATGGATGGTCGCTCATCACTGTATCCGCATGGAAAATCTCTGTTAACGCCGCAGTAGGAGGGGTAGGATTACTTATAGGACCTAGAGCATTAAAAACACTAAATAGCATTGAGAAAATACAACCTAGAATGATGGCAGCTACTTTTAACGGCAACCCCAGAGCAACAATCATCTCCTGCTACGGCCCTACCAACGTTAGTGAAGAAACTGAACTAGTCACCTTCTACGATGAGTTATCCTCATTAGTGCGTAGCATCCCGAAACACAACATGTTAGTCATTGGCGGAGACATGAATGCCCAAATCGGGAAAAACGGAAACAACAAATACAGCCTCCACAACACGTCAAATAGGAATGGGCAACATCTAACAGATTTCATGAAAGAATTAGCATGCCTCAATACAAACTACCAAAAAAAGGAGGGCAAACTATGGACATACACGTACGCAAACAATACTAAAGCTCAGATAGACTACGTCCTTATAAACAAGAAATGGAAAAATAGTGGAATGAATTGCGAGGCATACTCCTCTTTTGAGGGTGTGTCCACCGATCACCGAATAGTCACGGCGAAAATACGGTTAAGCCTACGAAAAAACGCCAAACGAACAGCAACCACCAAACACTATGACTGGGCCCTTTTGAACAACAGAGATATAAGAGATGAATACGTACTAGAATTAAGAAACAGATTCGAAACACTGCAAGAAAAGACGGAAAAAAGTACACCAAACGACGAATATGAAAATTTCGTCAATGCGCACCTCGAGGCAGCAGAGAAATGCATTCCAACAAAACTCAAAACTAAATATAGAGTCCCATGGGAAACTTTAGCGGTGAGAGAAAAACGTGCACTACTGAAAACAGCCTCCAAAAAAATATCGAAAAAACCCAACAAACACAAATGCCTTAAAACTAAAAACGGCACAATATCAATTCGCAGGCATATATATAAAGGAACGGACAGAATACATTTAAAATCAGATAGATAAGATTAGAGACTCGGTGGAAGATGGACAATATAGGATAGCCTGGGAAACAATAAACAAAGCGAGTAGAAGAAAGAACACAGCCAAAGCAAAACTGAAAGCAGCAAACCAACAAGAAAGAATAAAACTGTGGAAACAGTACTTCAAAAACCTACTAGGAAACCCACCGAAAATAACACATGAACCAATCACCAGAATAATTAGTAAACAATTAGACATTAAACTAGGACCGTTCACACAAGAAGAACTCGACTCGGTTCTCAGAAAAATTAAAAATAGGAAAGCTGCAGGGCTGGACGAAATTCCCCCAGAAGTATGGAAGACCAGACAATTCGACGACATACTGCTCCGACACTGCAACGCAGTTTACAATCAAAATCCGATAGATAGATGGATGAAGGGATGCATACTCCTCTTCCCTAAAAAGGGGGACCTTGGATTAGCCAAAAACTACCGAGGCATAACACTTACATCCATAGCAGCCAAAATCTACAATGCCCTACAACGAAACCGCATAGAACCCAAAATCGACAACATACTTAGGAAAAACCAAAATGGCTTCCGAAGAAATAGATCCACGACCTCACAAATATTAACCATCCGTAGAATCCTTGAAGGTATACGGGCAAAAAACCTACAAGCGACATTAATATTTGTTGACTTTACCAAGGCTTTCGATTCCATTCACAGAGGAAAGATGAAACAAATATGAAGATGAAACGTACTAGCGTACGGCATACCTAAAGAAACCGTAGCGGCAATAACGATTCTCTATAGAAACACCAATAACGATTCTCTATAGAAACACCAAAGTAAAAGTACGATCACCTGATGAAGACACAGAATACTTTGACATTGTAGCAGGAGTACTACAAGGGGACACGCTGGCTCCATACCTCTTTATCATTTGTCTAGACTACGTACTTAGAACATCGATTGACAAAATCAGAGAGAATGGCTTCGAGCTGACGAAAAAAAGAAGCAGAAGGTACCCCACAAAGGCAATTACCGACGCCGACTACGCCGATGACATAGCGATACTGGCAAATACACCCAACCAAACCGAAACACCACTACATAGTTTGGAACGAGCAGCCGCAGGCATAGGCCTCTATGTTAATGCACACAAAACGGAATATATGTGCTATAATCAAACGGGGACATCTCCACTCTAGAAGGAACCTCTCTTAAACTAGTAGACAAATTCACTTACCTAGGAAGCAGCGTCGAATCAACCGAAAAGGACATCGAAACGAAGTTAACGAAAGCATGGACAGCTATCAATAGGCTATCGATTATATGGAAATCAGACCTAACCAATAAAATGAAACGCAGTTTCTTCCAGGCAGCGGTCACATCGATACTGCTATATGGCTGCACTACATGGACGCTAACAAAACGGCTGGAGAAGAAGCTAGACGGCAATTACACAAGAATGCTGCGTGCAATCTTGAACAAGTCCTGGCGGCAACACCCCACAAGACACCAACTGTACGGCCACCTGCCCCCTATCACGAAAACTATTCAAGTTAGACGAACCAGACATGCACGACACTGCTGGAGAAGCAGGGACGAACTCATAAGAGATGTACTCTTATGGACCCCCACACATGGCCGTGCAAAAGCAGGACGACCAGCACGAACATACATTCAGCAGCTATGTGAGGATACGGGATGTTGTCCTGAAGACCTACCTAGGGCGATGAACGATAGGGAGGAGTGGCGAGAGAGGGTCAGGGATATTCGTGCTACCAGCGCGACATGATGATGATGATGATATATTATTGATTTAATACCTCTGCTCCATCGAGTATGTAAAATTGTAGAGGTGAAAACTTCTTTTATATATAGTCTTTTACTTGCTATAACTTAGTTTGCTACAAGGCAATAATAATGGGATACTCAATGAAGATTAAATTCGTTACTCGAGAAAAATGATCAGTAAGAGGTGCTTGCTCATCATCTCGTAGAAGAATAGTTATGGTACTTTTTAATGCATTACTGGGGGGGGGGAAATAAGGGAGTTCGTACGTTTCCCAAGGGTATTAGCCGGAAAGAGAAAGTAATGGCGTGACTGGAGTAATGATAGATAGATAGATAGATAGATAGATAGATAGGAGAAAGAGAGGCGTACAGATACGACAAAAAAAGAAAGGAGGATAAGCACTCACTGTAGCAGTTGATTAATACGTTCAACGCGCAGACTATTTTGTTTGTGCAATTATTTTGATCCTCATTGGGTACTCCACTACTGTTGCATTGTGCCGGTTAAAATAAACAATCTTTTCCTGTGTGGCATCTGGTCGTGAATGGCATACACTTACTTTTTATGCTGATAAGCTCAACATTCCAGAAATTGATTTGTCAAAGAAGCAACAGCACCCTTACTAGGATCCAGACAGCAACAAAATATTAATAACCAGAGTTGCTGTCTTGTGGCAATGCAAAGGCTCTAATTATGTGGAACTTCTACCATCGAAATATGCATGAATATACTTTTAATAGCTATAATTCTTTTAATAAAAAGCAGCTTGGGAGTTGGAATATGCGCACTGATGGAGCAATGCTTGCTTTGAAAAGCTGCATTTTAAACAGTGTTACTTACTTACTTACTAAACAAAACTGCTAAGGAATCTCTCTTTACTACTTTCTTCGATCTCTGCGTGTCCGTTGTTTTATATAAGGATAAAGATTCGAGAACTGTTGTAAAAATGAACATTGTATTTAGAATAGTAATATATTAGTATTATAGAATAATTTTCTTATATATATATATATATATATATATATATATATATATATATATATGTGTGTGTGTGTGTGTGTGTGTGTTTGTGTGTGGATAGATAGATAGATAGATGGATAGATAGGTAGATAGATGCTGGGTTAAAAGTCTAATCGATAGATAAACTAAAAGAACGTGCAATTTTGTTGCTTATCTAATTTTTTGTAGCACTGAAAAATTATACATTGGAAATAAACCTAATTCAATAATGAAAAATACTGCCGTATACTTCATATTCCAAAAAGAAAAATTATAAATTTATTCATAAAAATCAAACTTCCATTCTTTTATTTAAATACGAAGTTAAGGTCTGGGAATATATATATATATATATATATATTGTGTGTGTGTGTGTGTGTGTATGTATGTATTGGAGAGAGAGAGAGAGAGAGAGAGAGAGAGAGAGAGAAGTAGGGGTGAGGGATAAAGAATACAACTTTGAAAATCAGATTGAATATTGTCTTAGATTCAATTCATTATATCATTTTCTTTGTGGAACAAAATTTTTTTTGTGAAATACTATATATATATATATATATATATATATATAAAATCAACGAACGAGCAGGATGTGACTCAAGGTTAACTTTTGAATTGAGTTTAACAGGTTTGAATTCATAGTTTTACTTTTTCAAGAACGGTTTCTTATAAGATTCAAGGACTCAATCTTTACCCATAACTGAGGGGAGAATAATTAGATTCATATGTTTCCCATGAATAATAGGGCAATGTCAAATACCCACAGCCACATTCAGGATTTGAACTCGAGTCGACGTGTCCACTTCCTAAAGCACTTCCTATGTATAGTTCTCATGACAAAGTAATGCGAAATTCTGGTGTTATGGTAGAACTGGACATTAGTCGATGCTACGAGAAACAAAATCATTGGGAGTCGATATTACTATAATCGTGTGATTGCCGTGCTCTCCAACAATTATACCATATATGGAGGTTATAATTAAAGCTAAATATAGCTTAGATTTTTAACATGGCTGCAAGTGAAAATCTAACTCATCACCCAGGAGCAGTTCATCTGCTAGAATTATCTCGCAAACCGCGACGAAATGGTTGGTGGTTTGTTGCATAGTTTATAAATTTGTTATAAAATGATGACAAGAGAGAGAAAGTAAACAATAGAAAGGGTTCGTTTCGGTTGGTTTGGTTTTATGGCATATCACATTTGTAGGTTATTTAATGCCAAATCCACTTTATAGATATATATCAAATATATACGCTTTGCTAAGACATTTTGTTGAAAACATTTTTAAACGAGCTTGAGCTCATTTTTGCGCATAGTAAAATGGTTTCAAGTATTTCTATCTAACAGGAATAATTCTATTCAACGTTAATTATTTGTTTGCAGACAGTTAAGTGGTTACAAATATTGCTATCTAACACTAATTATTCTATTTGCACACAGTCAAATGGTTTCGAGAATTGTTATGTAATACCAATGATTCAATTTAGGCACACAGTTACAGAGTTTCAACGATTGCTATTTAAACCTGATAATTCTATAAAACATTACTTATTCATATGCACAAAGTTGAATGGATCCAAGTATTGGTATGTATCATTAGCAATTTAATTGAACACCAGTCATTTGTTTACACAGTTAAATGATCAAATAGTTCTCTTTCTAACAATTCAGTTCAATTCATTTGTTTGTACACAGTTTAAACGTCAAACAGTTCTATTTGTCCCATAAATTGTGCCCTATCAGGCGCTACTACTCCGAGCCAGGTGTTGCCACTCCGTATTCCTCAAAGCTCAAGCATTACTGGTGTCTGACCATCAGAAGATTTAGTATCCAGTTCACTGGTGAGGGGTGGGGTTTTACTCCTCTGTAGAGATGAAGTCGGTGTTTTTACAGCTCCAGCCGACCGGGTTATATATATATATATATATATATATATCGGCAATACACAATGTTATTCCAATAAAGCCATAAGAAATTTCACCAGTTGAAGCTAAAATTATTTGTGTTTCCATAACAACAGAAATTCTGAATACGGATTTGTAGACTTGGAATAGAAAGGGCGATTTTAAGAGAAAGAGAAAAAGGTTGATTTACTGGTTTATTTTAGGCTGAATTTAGTTTAACAATTATCGGAGAAAAGAGAAATTTCTTTTCGGTTTATAGCACAGTGCAGATCGAGAAGAACAAAATTGAAAAATACAGAGAAAAAAGCAGAGAGCAAGAAAAAAAAATGAGAGAGATATGATTGAATGATTTCAACGGCATGTCATTTTATGCCAAGAGATTTGGAAATCGTGTTCATTGTACTTCATATCGTCTTTTTTTTTCTGTAGTACTTTCTTAAAAGTTTTTTCTCGAACAGTGATAGGATATCAAATGTTCCTATCAAATGAAAATAATTTGCACACAGTCGTATAGATTCAAGTGCTCCTATTTAATACAAATGTATATATGGTTTCAAGTAATAATCATTTTTTGCACATATGTTTCCAATAACTAATAAAAATAATCCTTAGTAATTATAGCCTCAAGTTACGATTCTTTATACAAATTATTTACAGTTATATGGCATCAAGTATTCCTATCGAATACGAATAATTTTTATATAGATCTTTTTGACCCATAGATCGAGCTTTAACAGGTACTACCACTCAGAGTAGTTGTGGAGGTGCCCGTGGTGTAGTCGTTATCGCCGTAGGAAATGAACACGGCGATACGAGTTCAAATCTTGGACGAGACTGATTGCATTTCACATAGCACTAATACCCTTGGGAAAGGTATGAATCCAATAATTCTCCCTCCAGCTATGGGTAAATAGTAGGGCAGACTCGGTTCTTCAGCCTTGGTGAGGCAACTCGTCTAGGAGAAGGAAAACTCTGAATTCAAACCTTTTAAACTCCGCTTAAAAATTGACCTTGTGTCATATCCTGCCCGAGCGGAGGGGTTGGTAAATAGTACCACTCAGAGTAAAAGTGGACCCGGCAGTAATGTCAATGAAGGCTTACTCTAGATTCCCTAGATCTCCAGAACTGAGGTCTCACCATCAGTTTCACATTATAGTGTCATATCGAGGACCCCCTATTGTAGTGGAGATATTACTTCTCAGTAATAGATCGAAGAGATAAATATGACATAGCATTCAGATTTTCCATATTGTGGTCCTTTTTACTCATACTATTGAGTTTTATTACAACCCTAGAATATATATATATATATATATATATATATATATATATATATATAATGTGTGTGTGTGGGTGAGCCTATAAAGATTAACCTTAACCCCGAGCCTGAATAAGTTGCCTTTCCCAAAGAAGACTAAACAGCAGCTCCGTTCGGCATTCCTTCAACACCTCATTTGTGAGTCAGCGTCCCAGAAAAATGGGAACAAGCCGCCTTTGAGACCGCATTTGGCGGTGCCAATCTAAGAATGAATCGGTTCGCCGTGGCGGTCAAAATGTGCGCGTCGAGAACGCCATTTTTATTGCCAGCGCCGTCCTTGCTCAATCTTTAAATGTAGATTACTCTCTGCAGTCGAGTGTCATAGAAACACTGGAAAGCATTCCATGCCCAAGATTTTTGTTCGGTTTATTGCGCATACCTGACAGAATAGGGTAGAAAAAGATGAAAAGAATAAAGAGAAAGAAACGGAAAGAGAGAGCACGAAAAGAAAGAAAGAAAGAAAGAAAGAAAAGGATTACCAAATAGAAAAGGAAAATAAAGAAAATTGATACAGATGAAATGAAAAAAGAGACTTGATGAGAGAGTGGATGATTGAGAAAGAACCTGATCGAAATACAAAAAAAAAAAAAAAGAGAGAGAGAGAGAGAGATGAGGAATGGAAAAAATGAGTAAAAAGGCAAAGAGGAAAAGATGGGCGGAGAAAGAAACAATATGAGTAAAAGCTAATAGAAAGCGAGAAAAAAGGGAAAATGGGAGGGATAAGAAGAAAGAAATCACGCGGAAAGGGAGAAGAAAAACAAAGAGAGAGAGAGAGAGAGAGAGAGGAATTCAACTGAGAAAACAAGCTAAAAAAATTGAGAAAGAAGAAAAGGAGAGATACATGGAATAGAAAAAAAACAGAACAAAAAAAGTCAATGACCTAATCATTTATCAAACTTTACTGAGTTTGGTGCAAGGCTAGAAACGTGGGGCATTCAGTGAGAATTGAACTCACTAAGAATAGTCTATCAATCTAGCATCCGAAGTAATTGTTCTTTGGTTGGTTGATTACTTTTACATCAAGTCAATTCATATCAAATTATCATTTTAATTCATTTGCTGATCTTCGACTTAGGTAATCGATATCGATTGATCAGCACAGTTTAATTTAGTACGAAATGAAGACCAACTATTCCATCCGAAATTTGATCTCTGCTCGTCTGCTCCATTCTCTACTTAATTAACTGTTAAGCTGACCACAACACCGACTTGCATAGATTAATTTGCAGTAAAACACAACTCAACAGACGAGGAGGTTATTTTCTAATTTTCTACTCTTAATAGCGTGAAAAATCTCAGGATTATTTGCACCAATGATAGTACATATATGAGTAAAGTAAAGCTGACGACCATAGTTGAGGGTGACCCGAAGGCTCCTTTTTCAAAAGTTGCAATACCAAGGTGAAGGGGAGGGCGCCATTCCTTTCCCTGGATTGCTTCACTTTACCTTTGTCCGTACCTTATAATGGTGAGTGTTAAAGGAGGCGTGAAGTATCATTTTTTGAGCTTTTGGTATGACTCGACCTGGGATTGAACGTCGGTCTCCCGGGCCATTGGCGAATACTCTGCCTACTAATCTAATTGTGTGTGTGTGTGTGTGTGTGTGCGAGTGAGAGAGAGAGAGAGAGAGAGAGAGAGAGTACGAGTACTGGTGTTAGTGAGCACACAATCGCATTATTGAAGTAAATACAGGAATAAATATTATTTTATTGTTCACAATGACAGGGTATAGTCAGTCTCGCAATATATTAAATATTTTAAACAATTTTGAATAGTTAAAAAATGAATTGTACGCTAAAAAGATGTTTCGTAGTCACATGAATAACTTCTCTGTTGGTGGGGCCTAGAATACACCGTCTGCATCCCCTGAAGAAAAGCAAGACGTTCCTCACCAAAAATGAGTGTCTTAAGCATGACATTAAACTGCATTCGGTGGTGAGATTCCAGTTCTAGAGATTTGTGGTGTGTGGGATTGCCATTTCGTTTTCATCATTTCCCCGGTCTACTTTCATCCAGAGTGGTAAAGTCTGTTTGGGTTACATAAACCTGTTGGAAAAATATTAGTATTAAATTGGAATACTTGAAACCATATATCTGACTAGGATTAGCGAGTAGTACCTGTTCCCGTAGAAAACTCCTCAAAAAGATGTCTTTTTTGATTGACCATGGTAAAAATCTATTCAGAACTCAATAGAATAGCCACTAGGAAGGCACTTGAACATATTGTGAGATATGAACCCAGGTTAGAAAAATTCACATCAATCCATGACAGATTAACTCAGGCAATAAGAGGCAATACTTATTGAATAGATAATGGAATAGAAAGATACATTAATTCAAAAAAGCTAAAAATAGAAAAAAAAAATAGAAGAAATAAAACCTCCGCAGCAACTACAAGCCAATAATGTGCTTGCCATTGATGAGGAAGATTCTTTTTGCATACATTAGAGAAGAAATCCAATATTCACTTGAAAGTTGTTGGCTATTTCCTGAAGGGCGTCACATTAGAAAGGACGTTGCAATAGAAATTAAAGGAAATAACCAATATATATATATACGAACACATTCTAAAGGAAGGAAAGATAAGGAGTGAAAATGTGGCCATGGTATAGACATGGATAATAAAAATGTAGCCATAGATAGACATGGATAATAAAATATCGTAAAATGTTCAAAATTACAAACCAAATCGTAAACTTTATCGCAAGAACCAGAGGAAAGTGGAGAGTGGAACAAGCATTTGGAAGACCAACTCTAGCAGTGATAAAAATCCAAAGAGGAATCTTCCAAGGAAACTCATTATCGCCATTACTCTTTTGTAATAGCAATGATGCAATTCAATTGTACAAAGAAATGGCAAAGGGGACTACTGATTTACAAGGAAACAAGAAAAATAAACCTCACTTATATAGATATTAGAATATTTGCTACGAATAAAAAAGAACTAGAAGCTTTTATAAAAAATGTTATAATCTATAGCCAAGACATTTGAAACGAATTTAGGATTGAAAAATAGTTCCATACTTTTAATTAAGAAAAGGGAAAATAGAAACAATTGAAAGAACAGAATTACCCTATTAGGAAAGCCTTAGTGCACTTAGAGAAAAAGAAAACAGCAAATACTTGAGAATATTAAAGGCGAATATCACCAAGCAAGCAGAGATAAAAAAAAAAAAAATAGTAAGACAGGAATACCTCAGAAGAATAAGAAAATTTTTCAAAACCAAAGCCTGCGGCAAAAATCTTATGATAGGAGTCAATACTTGGGTAGTTCCTCTTGTAAGATTCTTTGGAACCTTTTGAAAATAGACAAACGAAGAACTCAGAGAGATGGACCTTAGATCAAGGAAATTGATGACGATGCACATGGTCTCACACTAGAGGAATGGCACAAACAGATTAAATGTGTGAAGAAATGAAGTTAGAGGGCGTGCCAGCAGTAAAGATTGCGTCAATGCAACATTTCATGGACTCAAAGTATATAAAAAGAGTAAAGAAAAACTGATTATAGCAGCCAGTAACATTAATATCGATAGAATAAACTAAAGGACAAACAGACAAACAAACAAACAATAATAAAACAAATCCAGAAAACAAAAATCTGATAAAAACAACTGCATGAACACGCCAAGTGATAAACCAAGGACATGATTCTCTAGATAACATGGATATAGCGAATATGGTGAAACCAAAAAAAAAAAAAAAAAAAACGAAAAAGAAAAAAAGAATAAAGAGAAAAAGAATCTCTTTTAATTGCAGCATAAGAATTAATTATATCTAAGCAAAAAGTCTGCTATTCTTATACAAGGATGGCTTTGGCATTGAATATCCCAAGAAGATTGATATGGCATTAAACCAAGAAATCAAACTGTCACGTGATGGCTCACGGAGACGAGGAGGTGGGAATGATACTCTCCCCCCGTTGAACTAAAATTATCTGGCAGTCAAAAAGTGACCGTTAGAAATGAATGTGGGTCACACAGATGTTCACACTTAAGTGACCTTGGGTCGCCGGACATCGGAAGGGGAAAGAGAAAATGAAGCCAAATGATTGGCGGGGGGACCCCAAACGGAAGTGGGGTTCCCTTCCCCTCAACGGAAGTAAATACAAAAAAAGGGCAGTTTTTGAGCAAGTCTGGTGGCAGACGGACGATAGCCATTTTACTCCGGGCTAAAGACAAAAAGACTGAGACACGAGGGACTCCAAAATCCTTCAAGCCAGCATTAAAAACAGTACAAAGTCTATTAGCCCGTGAAAGAAGAGAAATTCTCCAGTGGAACCCCGTCAAAAAAATAAGATAAGTAACTTTGGGACATTTTTCCGTTACACCCAAATTTGGTTACCACTCTCTCTCTCTCAATTTGAAAAAGGATAAAAGCCAAGAAAAGACATTTATATTCATGGACTATCCTATAATATATTTTTGACACTTTGAACATATATATATATATATAACCGTAGTAAAGAACCTATGTATTTTCATTTTTACCATGTGGTCTATGTTATTATTCCATGCTTTCCTTTCAGCTTCTATTCGCCTTACATTATCTTGCTTAGAACTGTCCTATTAATTCATAAAGTATCACACGGGAAACCGGAGTTGCCGACTGTAGCAATATTAATATTATTACAACTAAGACCTATAGGCCCGTATTCTTCTATTATCTAAGGGGAAGAAGTTTAGCGGCCTGGTGGGTGTGTGATAGTGTGAAATTTTGGACCCCTTTGCCAGCGGTGGCCAGTCTGGCCCTAAATTATTCCCTCACGTAATATGCCAGTTCTTATCTGCCTGAGAAAAGAACTCTGAACAGGACTTATTTCGGTAGGGGATCAAGTGCCAACCTGCCCCGTCTTCACACGTGCGAAAATAAAGTCCCATTTAGGGATTTTAGTCAATTTGCCGTCACAAAACTAATCAAAGCAAAAACTTTATACGCAAAAGAATAGCAAGTGTGGACTAAGTGGTGATAGAGATGAAACTGTTAATCATATAATGAGCTAAAGCAGGAAACAATCACAAAAGGAATACGAGAACATGTATGAATGGGCGGAGAGAAAATACTGGGAATTGTGCAAGTGACTGACATTTGACTATACTCACAAATGGTAAATGCACAAGCCAGAATCTGTCCTAGAAAATAAAACACATAAAGTTCTAATGAAACCAGAGGTTGACAGCAACAAAGATGGTGTATATTTAGACTTTATCTTTATGCATACGTTATCTCCTTATTTTGGTGGAAGGACATCAGACGTGTCTTCAATCACGTCCTTTGATCGGATTCTTGATGCTGATTTTCAAGGTAGACAGGAAGATTGGCCAGGTAGATTCTTCCTCCTCCGATCCCAACAACCTAATTTAATCTTTTGCTCCACTAAGTTTAACTAGGTAAATATGTTGAACAACGAACAAAGAAAAGCAAGGTTAAATTATGGTACTTATTTGTTCACTCGGGTAGGTCTACTAACTGGCAGGCAGACAAGTGACTAAGATAACAGAATTTCTATTAAAATGAGCGAAATTTGTTGACGTATATGCACTAATGAGGAAGATATATTTGTGGTATTTACTTCCACACAATTGTATTCTAAGAATCACACACACACACACACACACACGCATATATATATATATATATATATATATATATATATATATATATGTTAAGTGAACGTATGCAAGTACGTTTTTCAGATTTACGTGAATATTTATATAAAAAATCAATATCCGTCTGCATAAACACGTAAAATGTGTTTAGCTCATTGAAAAAGTGTGTCTCTCTCTCTCTTTCTCTCTCTCTCTCTCTCTCTCTCTCTGTCTGGATGTATTTACCTTACCAGAAGCAGGATTTGACACAAGGTTAATTTGTCCGAATATATCGGTTGAATTCAGTCTTCCTTCTTTTTGACTAGTTGCCAAGACGAACTTAAAGAACCCAGTTTTTTCCTACTTCCTAGGGAAAAAACTGATGATATCATGCCTTTATCAATGGCATTAGGGTGAAGTAAAATATAAAAGGCACTGTCCAGAAATTGAACTCTGGTAGCCGATTCCATTGCCTTATGACGTTACCCTTAGACTAATCATACCTCTATGTATTTATCAACGTGGTGCATTTTCAGACTTTTTAGTTTAGGTATTTAAAATTGTCATAGATTCTTGAAAATGCAGGATGTTATTAATATACATCTCATGAGATGACTGACCAATTTTTATGATTTCAGGTTCAAATGAACAGCTACAGCAGGAATTAGAATACACCCTATTAAAGCCTAATTGTCACAGCTGGTGAATTTCAAAAATGCAATCTGGACGTGAGGACACTTTAGAAGAACGATATGCAATATTTCAAACTTGGAAAAAATGCCACAGAAACGTATGGAATGGTTCAGACTGCTTTTCGACCATCTTGCATGAATCGAGCATCAGCTTTTGAGTGACATACGAGATTCAAGGAAGGCAGGGAATCTGTGAGGGATGATGAGAGGTGTGGGGGGAGTAAGGAAGTCAATACACCAGAGTTGATTGGCCAAAGGGTTAGGGTTAGGGTTACTATGTTGAAGTTTTAAGGGAGCTCAGGAAGAGATTCCGTCGGAAGAGGCCAGCACTCTTCAAATCGGGTGAGTGGCATTTCCACTAGGACAATGCACCAGTCCACAACTCCATCCTTGTCTCAGACTATTTGACCAAGATGGGTATCAAGACAGTTCCTCACCCTCCCTATAGTCCAGACCTTGCTATCTGTGTCTTTTGGTTATTCCCAAAGCTCAGAGGCTGTCGTTATGAGACAATTGAGGAGATGAAAGAGGCCGTGATGAAGGTCATTGACACGCTCACACAAGAGGATCTCATGGGTCCTTCCAGAAGTTGCAGCCAGAGGAGATTACTTCAAGGGGGACTTGAGTTTCATGTGTGTACTATCAATAAAAGTGCCCATACGAAAAAAGTCTGGAAAGTTATTTAATGTATCTGTCTATGTAATGTATCTATCTTTCTATATATATATATATATATATATATATATATAATGGAATACCACGTCGATCTTGACGTATATGGACCCAACGGTTCGCTCAAAGATATCAACTATTAGACTACCTACACAGGTGATTTGTTTATAATGGTAAGGTTTTGAGAAGAACCAGCCACACTTGTCGAATGAGGTCATAACAGAAGAATAGGGCTCCAATGTGCCACGGATTCTGTTGAGTAACACTCTTCAGGTTTTGAATTCAGAAATATATATATATATATATATATATATATATATATATATATATATATATGTGTGTGTGTGTGTGTGTGTGTGTGTGTGTGTGTGTGTGTGTGATTTACTTTTTTAATGGCATATCAGCCTTCTTGCTTTAATTAATGCCAAATCCATCCGTGTAGAAAAACAGTAATGATACTATTTAACTCATAGTTGGGATGAATAAAGGAATTCATATCTTTCCGAAGGGTATTAGCCCGAAAGTGCTTTATATATATATATATATATATATATATATAATTGTATATATATTATATATTACAAAGATATTCAATTAATTCTCCTCTTCTTCATGATCAATTTCTGTATCTCTTTCGGTTTTCCTTTTACTTTTTGTAACAAAAATAAATCTATCTCTTATATATATTGTGTGTGTGTGTGTGTGTGTGTGTGTGTGAGAGATTTTTTTTTTTTTTTTTTTTTTTTTTGGTTACAGATTTTCAGTATTGTAGTGTTGGGTAACAAACATTTGGATGAAATATTCGTATTTCATTTTTAATATTCCGCTAGAAATAATAAAATCCGGATATATTTAGATAAGAAGAAAATTAAGAATTTTATCAAAAAGAAAAAAAAAAGAAATAAAAACAATGAAACAATTCAAATGACAATAACATTAAAGATGAAAAGAATCTAAATAAGAAAAAACAAATTAACCAAAAAAACAAACAAAAAAAACAAAAAACAAATAAAACCAAAGGGGATAAAACGATATTATAGAAAGCAATTAAATCAATTTAATATTATGTAATAATTTCATCAAAATATTTTTATAAATTAATACTAATTAAATCAAGGAATTTGCTCATCTGATTTGAAACAATGTTGTACGAAATGAAAGAGAATTATGAAAAATTGATGAAGAGAAATAAATGTTCGGTTTAGTTCCTTTTTTGAATGACATATCAACCTTTGTGGATTATTTAATACCAAAGATATCCTTGTAGAAGAATAGTAGTGATATTATTTAACCTATATCTGGGATGATAAGGGGTTCATACTTTTTTTAAGGGAGCTATCTCGAAAGTGAATGTAATAGCACCACTGGAGTCCGAACTCACGACGATGTCGCTGTGCAACATCTTAGTCGCTTTACCACAGGGACTCTACTTAAGAGAAATAAGTAAAGAGAAGATTTCAAACAAGTACTGGACGATAAAGTTTTTAATTATTTTCATTCTTCTGTTTCTTTCTTTCTATGCAAGGTATTGTATCATTGGACTGTTGTTTCGACTCACAGACTTTAAACAAAAAGAGAGTAATCCTGTCGGCTAGAAACCCGATCAAAAAAGATCCAAAACTCTAAATCGTGAAGCTTTTATGTGAAGAAAAATAAACGCACTTAAAATTTGAGATGCAACTAATAACAGATTTGCTAACGTATTGCATGGATGTATGAAGAATATTTGACAAAAGAAATCTGAATACATTTTACGATGAATGAAATATTTGGCTTCGATTTTCCCGAAAAGAAATCTCGTCTACAAAAACAGGCGAGCAATATGACTTGCAAATGACCCCAATGTGATCGAGAATAGGTTGAGAAAGTATAGTTTCTTGCCAGTAAAGCAACCTAACTTTTACTTGTTCTTAAATTCTATCACAAGCATTACTCGGAGATACTTGTCTACTTTGAAAAATAAGCCTTTAAATTCCTGATGTCAACATGAACTCAAAAGCTGCCTAAAAATAGAGGGAAAATTGTTGCGGTTTCAGACTTTAACAAGTAGTTTACAAGATTTATGATCCCTAAGTAGTTTAGTATTTCAAAAATTCGACTCGCTGAATATGTCGGCCAGTTATCTGTTGGTTTTATGGTAGATCAACCCATGTTGGGTAATTTAATACCGAAATTTGGGACATGCTAGAGACCGGGGTTCCATCCCAGGCTGAGTCATATCAAAGACTCGAAAAATGATGCTTGATACTTAACACTCATCGTTTTAAGGTATGCATCAAGGGCAAAGCGGAGCCAGCCAGAGAAAGGAGTAGCACCCTCCCTTACACCTCGGTGTAATAGCGTTTAAAAGGAAGCCTTCGGGTCGACCTCGACGACGGTCGCAAACTTTACTTTATATATTTATATCCGAAATTTAAGTTCAGAAATAAAAAAAATTGGTACCTCACCGTGGTATAATAGTTTGCAGGTTATAGTAGTCTCATGGTTCGGTTTACTTGGAGTAGTGTATTAGATCTGAACTGACTACCTCATAGATTTAGTTTTCTTTCAAATATAAGCTCTATTAAATATCACTGCTCATACACTAATATATATATATCGGTAGAGAGAATACGGGTATTCTGAATAGGCGAACGAGAGACAAAGTTAACAAATATTTAAATTAGATATGAAGACAATGAAGACATTCCAAAAATGGAACTCAGAAGAATAAATAGAAAAAGAGAGTGTTGTATTATAAGAGAGAAAGATAGAGACACAAGAGACAGAAAGACAATAAGAGGAAAAATTAGAAGAAAAGAGAAAGGGGTAGTATTGGTGATTTGAAGAGAAGAAAGAGAAATTTAGAGATACAGAGACAATTAGGAAATGTCTCTGGATAGAAAAGAGGTAAAAAGAGAAAAATTTGAAGGAAAAGGAAAGAAAAAAAAGAAAAAGAAAATTCGAGAGAGAAGAAGGGATACAGAGAAATAAGGATAGTATAGAAAGACATAGGAAGAGTGGTTAGAAGCTAGAGAGAGAGAGAGAGAGAAAGAGAGAGAGAGAGAGAAAGAGAGTGAGAGATTGAGAGATCGAAAGCAAGAATAAGAGAAAGAGCTACCGAAAGAAAGAATGAGAAAGAGAGATTCAAAAAGAAATGAAGAGAGAGAAAAAAAGAAGGAACGAAATAGAAACAGAAAGAAGAAAAGAGAGAGAGAGAGAGAGAGAGAGAGAGAGAGAGAGAGAGAGAAATAACGAGAGAAAAAAACTGGAGAGGATGTCTGTGTGCATGTGTGTGTGTGTGTGTGAGAGAGAGAGAGAGAGAGAGAGAGGAAATGAGAAGTTTAGTTTGTTTAATGGCATATGAACCTTCCTGGGTTATTTATTGCCAAAGCCATCCTTGTTGAAGAACGGTAATACTATATAACCCATAGCCTGGAGGGATAAGGGTGTTCATTCCTTTATCAAGTGTATAAGTTTAAAAGTGAACATTATTGTGAGACTGTGTTACGAGCTCGCTTACTACGATGTCACAGTCCAGCACGTCAGCCACTACGCTGTTGTGATTCCTCACCTCACCGAGAACGAGAAAGGCAGAAAGAAGAAATTAGAAAGGAAGAGAGAGAGAGAGAGAGAGAGAGAGAGACAGGCAGAGAGAGGAAATGAGAGAGAGAGAGAGAGTTAAATGTAAGCGGATAGAAAAAATGTGAAAGAGAGAGAGGGAAAGGAGGAATAAGGGAATGGGACAAAGAAAAAAATGAGTTAATGAGAGAGAGAAAAAGAAATAGAAAGCAATAAGGAATGAGACAAATGGACAGAGAATGAGAGGGAGAGGAGGAGAGCGTGTGTGTATGAGAGAGAGAGAGAGAGAGAGAGATTGAATGAAGTATAAAGAGACTGAAGAAAGATGAAAGAACGACAGAAAGGAGGAATGAGGAAAAGGGAGAAAGAAAAAATGAGTTAATGAGCCAGAGAAAAAGAAATAGAAAGAAATAAGGAATGAGAGAGAGAGAGATAGAGAGAGAGAGAGAGCGATAAGAAAAGAATGAGATATAAACGGAAATAGAAAGAAAAGTGAAAGAGAGCTAGACAGAAAAAACGAATAATTCCTTATTCGTTTTTTCTGTCTAGCTCTCTTTCACTTTTCTTTCTATTTCCGATAGAGAAAGAAAAAAGATTAGTAAGTGAGAAGAGAAAAAAAAAAAAAGAATTAGGGTATAAAAGAGATAGAAAAGGGAAAGTGAGGGGATGATAAACAAACTATGTGGTGGAAGCTCCAAACTTGGAAAGAAAACCAAGCTTTTAGCATGGAATAACAACGAGTTCATGAAAGCAGGAAAAAGGGCGGCTGGTCTCTTCACCTTTATGTTTCACTGACTGGCTTTCCATTCCAGACACTTCCACATTACTCTTTTCCTTCCAACTGATAATTACTTCTTAGGTCAAGAGGATAAAATTCCTACTTTCTGGAGAACTCTCCGATGCTTGTTGGCATAAATTGAGTTCATAAAGGTCGATTCAGCAGAAAGATCACCCTGTTTCTTGAAATGCCGCATAGCTGAGATTGTTATAGTGGAGGTCTGCAAACATTCAATCCTGATGACTCTAAAGCGTTCACTGAAAGTTTTATGACTAAGTAATGGAAATCTTTTTTTAGTGAGATGAATACTAAATATAAACAAGAAACACCAACGGGGAAACAGTATCGACTATGAATAAGTACATCCCTTACAATCTTTTATAAAACGTTAATTTTCTTCTAAACCAAACTTCCTCATCTTTTCATCTTTGTCAATACACAGATTTCCCTGACTCTCTCTCTCTCTCTCTCTCTCTCTCGCTGTCAGTCTCTCTCCATCCGTCCTATCATCCATCAATCCAAGCAGGTCTTCTAACCTAAATTCTTTGTCCGCACAGAGCAGATGTATATAAGTCCTTGCTGGTTGGCCAACACTGGTGTGTCCGTGTGTAGTAGTCTATTGAAGAACGTCGCTTATGAGTTTGTTCTTACTTCTCCACCAGTGCTCAGCATGGCTTGTTCCTCTTACTAGGATGGCAATTGATTTGGCAATCGGTCGAAGAGAGAGAAAAATCTGAATTCAAACCTGACGAATTCAACTTAAAAACTGACCTTGAGTCGCATCCTGCTTGTACGGAGGGGTTGGGTAAATACATATAGTTGTATTGACACAACTTGAAAGCTTGAAAGAAATCCCGTTTTATCTTATCAGAGAGATTAGATTTTCATCTGATCGATGACCTGTCAAAAGCAATCCACAGCTTCACTAGGCGTACGTCATCATTTTCAATTGATGAGATATTGCAGCCGAGGTATTTGAACTTGTCTACTAATTTTAGTGGCTTGCCACTTTAATCGAAGATAGCTCCTTTTCGTTTAAAGCCCAAACTCTGTTTTATTTGGGTTCACGTTGAAGGACAATACCTCCTGCTGCTTGTTCCAGGTGATGCAGCAGGGATTTGAGTTGGGATGGTAAAAGATTTCTTGTGGAAAATATTGGAGAAATGGTAGATATGGTGAATCTGACAAGATGATAATAATGAGTGGAAAAGTGAATAAATCACATACTTACAACGGGTTTAATGGTAATATTTCGTTGTTTATCAACAAAAGAACTTCATCAGACTAAACATTTTTCTACATTTTAGCAATTGAGGAAATAGTTAAACTAGGGGAGAATGTAAAAAGGTACGAAGGGCGGGAAAGGGTCTAAAGACAAGAGATAGATAAGAGAAAAATAAGGAGGTTTGAGTGATGGTGGTAGGGGTTAATTTGGTTTTGACTGTGATCTCGAGCTAGGTGGTACCAAGTGTATCGGGTTTTATCAGAGATTTGACCTGATATAGTTAAATTAATTTCAGTGAGAAAGAGGGAGGTTTATTTAGAGAGAAAAAAGAAAGAAGAAAGAGGAAATGAAGGTGGGAAAGGGTTGGTAGGTATCCTGTTACATCAAAGACATTGAGTGTAATGGCGTATCTAAAAGAAAAGGAAAAAAGGACAAAAGAAAAAAAAAAGAAATTCAAGAAAAATTATTCCGAGTATGGCAGTGTTGAGTGTAAAAATGTCTTAGTTTTTACTAAAAAATCTTTTACTCATTTTATAAATTCAACACAGATATTATTAAGTATCATTTATTAAGCATAATTTATTAAGTATCCTTTTATTCTACTTTATGGAAACACTTTCTCCAAAAATATGATGCATTGATAATTTTTTCGAATCTTTTGTGATAACCAGTTAAAAGTTTAAAGTAAAAATCTGCAATGATGTTTTGTTTCTCTTTTTGTGCATAATCTTCAAATTTTTGCAGACTAGTTGTTTTTCTTGCTTTCATGGCAATAAAAAATTACTTCGTAAACTCCAGATCTCCTGAACTGGAGCCTCACCTTGCAATTTAGTTTCATACCCAGGAAATCTTACTTCTCTACTGATTGTATATCAGTTTAAAGCCCGCCAAAACAGTAGTTGAATTTTTGAGTAGCACTTTTAATTCGCATGCGCACGCACATGAATTGATAGATAATTTGACTATTTATTTCATTCAAGAAAAAATTGTTTTTTTGAATGAAGATAGACATACGTGATACATCGATTATATAAGGACCGTTAACGAACGTACTACTCTGGTGATTTGTTTATAGTGGTAAATGCTTGTGTAGAACCAGGCAAATTTTTGGAAAACAGAAATTCTTCCATGGGATGGCTTCTCAATATCATTCCTCAATGCATGCAGACAGCACAGATTCCTTTAACTCTCTCTCTCTCTCTCTCTCTCTTTCTCTCTCTCACCATCTTTCCCTGTTGGCTATCCCATTTTGTATGTCCTGTAGATGGAAGCCAGTGTCCACACAGTACTGACGAATGTAAGTTTTTTGCTGATCGGCCGACACTGATGTGCCCATATGTAGGAGTCAATTGTAGAACATCAGTTGTGAGTTCGTCTTTATTTTTTCAACAGCGCTTTGCATATCCCGCTCATCTTAGGCGGTTTTTGAAATTGAAGGTAAGTGTCCGTACAATTGTTGTTTTATAGGATGCTTCTTCCCGGATTTGGTCAAAATAACTTGCAGCATCCTTGTGAGGTTTCCATCTAGCTTTTTCTCTAAGAGTTTTGTTCGCGTCTAAGAGGTGCAACCATAGCGTAGTACCGACACGGCTACATCTTGGAGGAATTCTCTTTTTATTTTGCCAGGGATCATATTTCTATACAGTCAATAACTACCCGTCAGTTGTCATTCACTTAGCTTAACTTGGTTCAACAGAAGGCCACCCAGTAAGAATCGCTAACCTTTTTACCACACGATGCATCATAAGAATAACTGTCTATTTACGGTTATTTACTGTTTATCTCAATTTGGCACAAGGCCATAATTACGTGACACTCAATGAGATGGGTTTGCAAGCTACTGCGCCATGGTAGGTTCCTTTTAAATGCAATTTCATACTGAAATACTTCATGATTGAATTAAATATTGGCATGTTCATAAATTCCAGTTCTCGTGTTAATAAGTTTAAAAAGGATTGTCAGATGATAAAACGTGCAGTTGCCATGGCAACAGCACATCATTCTGATTTCCCCCTACTCGTCCCATCCTAACCGTAGCGGAAAGTTTTAAAAAAAAATGTCATTAACGAATTTTTGGGGGCGTTTGATGCGAAGACTTCTGCTAGCGGCAACTGAATTCCTAGAATGCTGAGAGATTCGGCAGGTGCACTTCCAACAGGTCTCTACCGATCCCATTTCTATAAATAAAGGGCTTCGCTGACAAAAAAGGTAAAACCATACAATGGCAAAGGGAGAAGACGATGGATGATGAGGTTACAGAACGTAACGAATAGCCGAACGGATACCTACATAGCTGGAGAATCGTAGATTTTACAAAATCGTTGAAAACTGCTGCAGATGGCCACAGACTTCTTGGTCGAACATGACTTTTGAAGTTCTTATTCTAACGTGCACACACACACACAACACACA
Source organism: Sepioteuthis lessoniana (assembly GCA_963585895.1). Classification (NCBI taxonomy): domain Eukaryota; kingdom Metazoa; phylum Mollusca; class Cephalopoda; order Myopsida; family Loliginidae; genus Sepioteuthis; species Sepioteuthis lessoniana. Next base: position 50,414,981 of record OY757921.1, read on the forward strand.
CACTCACACACACACACACACAGAAAAAAGGAGAGGTAGATAAGTAGAGAAAGACAAGTGATATATATATATATATATATATATATAAAGAGATAGAGATTGAGAGAGAGAGGGAGAGGGAGACATACACATACACTCACACAGGGAAAAAAGAGAGACTGATAGATAGGAAGAAAAATGAGATAAAGATAAGTAGAGAAAGACAAGAGAGAGAGAGAGAGAGAGAGAGAGAGAGAGAGAGAGAGAGACATACATATACACACACAAATTGACAGGAAGAAAAAAGAGAGAAAGATTAGTAGAGAAAGACAAGAGAGAGCGAGAGACAAAGAAGAAGAAGAAATTTATAATGGCATACTTTCTTGAATAATAATAATAATAATAATAATAATGATAATTTGTCAACTAGTAGATTTTGCCGTTTTAGCAGGCCACAGAGAAAATAAAATAAAACGAAGAGACAAACAAATACTTGCATCTTCCCCGAGAACAGAAAAAGCTATAGAACAAACATGACGATGACGAGTATACCTAATGAAGTTGGTGAGCTTGGAACTGTTTCCAAACATCAACAAAAGAGACTAGGGGACATGATATTAGAGGAAGAATCAAAACCATCCAGACCACAGCACTGTTCAAATCAGCTTGACTACTTTGAAGAATCCTGGAGAGTCATGGAGACTTGTCACTCAGACTCACTTGTGAAAACTACAAGTAAAACCTGGTTTAAAAACTAAAGTGTATAATAATACTACTACAAATAATAATATGGTTTGCTATATCTTTCATCAAAGAGTGCTCAATATCGGTGATAGAGCATACAATGATTTTAGTTGGAATAATGTTGATACCGGCGCTTAGTCTTGGTTGCTCGCCTATGCGATTATTTGACCAAGATGCCCACACACTGTATACATCTCTTTATATGCAATTGTGTGGGAAGGATAGGCAGGGTAAACTAATTTGCTGGGTATTCTGAGAAGTGCGGTCTGGTTTGTACTGGTTTTTGTTTATATTTACAAAAATAATGTGATTTTGTTTTTCTTATTTGATTTTTTTCATCTGTTGGTTATTTATATGGCTGTATTATATTAGTTTTGTGACTTGTAAATTTTTTACTCTATCCTTTTTAATTAATCATTTTCTAGTGTATTTTTATCATTTTATTCTTTGAAAGTTTTTCACGCCAGCATCAGCTGATGGTCTTCCACTGGAGTTTGAGTGACAGCAAGTTTCCTCAAGTCTCCAGGACTCTTCTCAGTATTCTGGCTGATCTTGATAATTTTGATGGTCTCCCCTCGTCCTCTTATTTCCACATCTTTCTGTGCCTTTACCAATCCATTGGTTACTGTACCGAGAGCTCAGATTACAATTGGTATCACCGTCGCTTTCATATTCCATAGTTTTTCAGTTCCCAAGCAAGGTCCAGGTACATATATCTTTTTCGCTTTCCTCCACTTTTATTCTGTGGTTTGCCGGGACGGTAAGGTCCACTCTTCGGCAAGTTATATGTGTTTTGTTGACTATCACTCGGTTTCGTCGTTTTGTCGATATTCGGTGATCTGTTTGTATGTGAAAATCCCAGCTAATTTTGTGCATCTCATTCTCCAGGAATGATTCAGGGTTTGCATGGCCATATTTCAATTTCTTGCATAGTTCCCAATGAATCACTTTCCCCACACAGTCGTATCTAATCTTCTACTCTTCTTGCACAAATTTGCTGCATTGGCTTATTATGTGATTGATCGTTTTATCTCTATCATCACATAACCCACATTTGCTAATTTATTATTATTATTATTATTATTATTATTATTATTATTATTATTATCATTAATATCACTATTCTACTTCTTGAAAGTTTTTCACACCAGCATTAGGTGATGATCTTTCATTGGAGTCTGAGTGACAGCAAGTTTCCTCAGGTCTCCAGGACTCTTCTCAGTATTCTGGCTGATCACAACAATGCTGTAGTTTGGATGGTCTTTGTTCTTCCTTTGATTTCCACCTCTTTCAGTCCCATTTTGAAGCTTTTGGGGACCGTAACAAGCGCGCTAATTACAGTTGATATAATCTTTACTCTCATGTTCCACAGCTTTCTTTGTTTTCTGGCAAGTTCTTAGTACTTGTTTCTTTTTTCGCTTTCTTTGATTTCCACTTTTTAGTCAGTTGGGACGGCAACATCCAATATACGGTAGGATTTCTTGTTTTCTTAATCATTTACACCTTTTCGAATGATTGATTGTTTCATCTCTATCACCACATAACCTACATTTGCTAATTTATTATTATTATGATTATTATTATTCTACTTCTTGCAAGTTTTTCACACCAGCGTTAGCCCATGGTTTCTCACGTGAGTTTGAGTGACAACAAGTTTCCTCAAGTCTCCAGGACTCTTCTCAGTAGTCTGACTCATCTCTATAATGCTGTAGTTTGGATTGTCTATGCTCATCCTCTTATTTCCAAGTCCTTGTACCAATCCTTTGGTGACTGTACCAAGAGCACCAATTGCAATTGACATCTTCTTCACTTTCATTTGCCTCAGTTTTTTCAATTCCCTAGGAAGGTCCTGGTACTAATCTTTGTTTTTATTTTCTTTCAGTTTTACTCTATGGTCAGCCGGGCTAGCAAAGTCCATAATTACCTATGTTCTCTTTTTTTGTTGTTATTACTAAGTTAAGTCGTCTGACTAGGTAAACGTTTTATCTCAAAATCCCAGAGGATCATTGTCTAGGACAGATGCTGGGTTGTGCATATACCATTTGTTCGAATGGCCAAACTTCAGCCTCTTGCACAATTACCAGCATTACCTTCCTCACCCTGTCGTGTCTAGTCTTATACTCTTTCTGTGCTAATTTGCTGCATTCGCTTATGTGATTGATTGTTAGGTCTATATGACCACATAACCTACGTCTGCTGTTTTATTCCATCTTACCTATTCTTGCTTTGATACGTTTGGCTCTTATGGCGTTGTTTTCTGGTACAATTCAATGAGATTCAGTTTCTCCTTTAAGATTTCCTTTCTTAGCCACATGCATCTTTTCTTGTGTGAGATGTCGATTGTTAGTCGCTTAAAACGTCCATGGAATTGTTTTTCTTCCCAGTTTTGTTTTCTGGTGATTATCGTTCTGTTGGTCCTCGTGTTGTCCCTATTGGTTCTGGTGGCTGTAATCAGTCTTCCTCATGCTTTTGTATGAAGTCTTCAAGTCGTTGTATTGATGCGTCAACACTATCTTCAATGCTGGCAAGTTCTCTTCCTCCATCTTTTCTTGACACATGTAGTCTGTTAATGCCATCACTGGGATGTAAGGCCTTATGCATGGTCATAATTTTTCTTGTTCTCTGGTACGTTTGCTTAAGTTCTTCTCTGGTCTACTTCAAGAATGGTTCCAAATATCTTACAAGCGGGACAGCCAAAGTATTTATCCCTTTTATAAAATTCCTGCTATACAGTTTGGTTTCAAGTAGCTTTTACATTCTCCTAAGATAGTCTTTTTCAATTTTTCGTTCATCTCCACTTGTTTGATGGTGTCAGCTTCAATATTTCTAAGTATTTGTACGTTTCCTTTTCTCCGAGCGTTCGAATTTTTTCTTGATTTGGAAATCCTATTCCTTCCATCATGTATCGTTTCCCTCTTGGCACATTTATGCCATATTCCATCTCTGTATACAGACTGTATATTCCCACTGCCTATATAAGGGATTCTAATTCTTTTTTGTCTTTGGTAAACAGTTTGATGTCGTCCATGTACATTAGAGGATTGATCTTTTCCCGCGATTTACTAAGTTTGCATCCACCGGTGCATTTTCTGAGTATGTGTTTGAGTGGAATCATCGCTATTATGAATAATAATGATGATAGTGCATCTCCCTGAAATATACCTCTCTGGATCTTGCTTCGGCTAAGCTTTTCTCTCATGCTGTCAATTCTATTCTCCAGGTTTTCACGGTTCTCTTGATCAAATTCATGATTTCGTCTGATATCTTGAACATTTTGAGGTAGTTTATTATCCAGCTTTGTGGGACCATATCATTTGCCTTTTTGTAGTCAATCCAGGTCATAGCTAGATTTTTCCGTCTCGTCTTGCTATCGTTTGGGATGTGTTGATCAATGTATAGTAGCTTTTCTGTGCCTCTTCTCCACTTGCGGCATCCTTTCTGTTCCTTGGGGAATAGTCCACGGCTTCTTAACGAGTTGTAAATCTCTTCTCTTATGCCTGCCGTTAATATTTTCTGCATCATAGGTATGCACATTATTTGTCTGTATTATATGGGGTGGTTCCTTTGAATTGGTCTTTCGGGATCAATGTAGTCTTTCTTTTGGTTATCCATTTGGGTACATCTGCTTCTTGTAGGTATCAGTTCATTTCGATAGCTAATCTGTCATGAATGAAGGTGAAATTTTTTAACTAGAATCCGTGTTGGTTTTCATTGTCTGGAGTTTTCCAATTCGGTATTTTTAGTGGCTTTCTGAATGAATCAATGTGCATCTTCGCTTTCGGCCCTTCTTCGAGTCCTATCTCTTTTCCCATGTTGCTTATCATTCGTTTTTTATGTTCTCTTGGCAGTCATATTTTGATCCAAAACTTTTTTGCTTTCCTTACATCCAGTTTTTGGTATGTCTTCGTGCCATCTTCTAGTTGCTGGTAGAATTTTCTTTCGTTGTTTTGGAATTTCCTGTTTCGTCTGTTTTGTTCTTCCCTGTCTCGATATTTTTTTAATCTTTTTTCTTTCGCCAGTACTTTCTGCTTTATTTCCTCGAGTTGCTTTGTCATTTTTACTTCTGTTGCTTTTCCTTTTTGTTCCAACATGTTCCAGTGTTTTTCCTTTTTGGCTTATTGTCGCAGATTTCTACTCAGTGTTTCCACTTGAATTTCCCAACAAGGTTTTGAGTTTCCGATAGTGTTTTGGGGGAACCCCGATTTTTTCACAGACCAATTTCGCTTCTGCATAGATTCTTTCATTTAATTTTGTGATGTTTTTCGTTGAGATATGTGTTATCAAGTCATTTATTTTTTCAGTTTTAGCCTTGACTCTTCTCCTTCGTATGTTTCTCGGTGATGGTAATCTAGTTTTCTTTTCATACATACAAGTATTTCTCTTTAAATTTTCTTAATCCATTTTTTCTTCTTGTATTAGTGTTTGTTCTGTGTGGTTAGGGTGTGTAGTGTTTTGATTGTTGTTAGTGTGTGATTCATTACTGGTAGATTCAGTACTGCTTTTCAATATTTGTTGTGTCGGTTATTGTATGAGTGTCTTGTTTTGATTCGCTATTTGTTTTCAGGAGTATTCCTAGTATTTCAAGGTCAGAAAACCATCATGTATTATTTCACTTCTTGCAAGTTTTTCATACCAGTTTCAGCGGGTGGTTTTCCATCGGGTTCTAAGAGACAGCGAGTTTCTTCAGGTCTCTTAGACTATTCTAGCCGATCTCAATACTCCTGAGTATTCTTGCCGATCTCAATACTCCTGTGGACCGTATGAAATCAATTCTATCTCTAATTTTCAAACCTTTCAGTTTTTTTCCAAGCCGGTCAGCACCAACTTTGATTGGTATCACCAACTCATTTATGTTTGGTGGCTTTTTCAGCTCTCTGAGAACTAAGAAAAAAGTTGCAGTCCGTAGGCTTGGAACAGTCTCCAAAAGCTTCGAAAAAAACTTCAGAAAATTCCAGGAGACATGAGGAATCTTGCTGTCATTCGGATTAAATGAAATACCACTTACTGGTGTGAAAAACTGACGCTTAATGAATATATATATATATATATATATATATATATATATATATATATATATATATAATATCCAGTCGGTGTCCGGAGACAATAGTAGTAGATTATTTGTATGTAGAATATATGAGGGATTTCATATCGATCTATGGGAGTGCTTGATGTATGGTTATTGTTACATATACTTTTTCAGGTTAATATATAAAAGAAATCACATACAGAACGTATACAAGAAGAAAACTCAAGTCTGATTGAATTGTCATTATAAGTTTATATCGGTGAAGAATATAATCTTCGTCTCTTCAGATTATATACACGTGTATGTCATCTGAACAGACGAAGATTATATTCTTCGCCAAAATAAATTTATAATGACAATTTAACCGTGGTCATGGTTGAGTTTTCCTTCCAGTTACATCATATATATATATATATATATATATATATATATATGTGTGTGTGTGTGTGTATGTGTGTGTGTGTGTTGTGAAATAAACAAATCGTTATTAAATGTTTTTTTCTTACATCAGAAAAGGGCTCAGATACTGGACACTTAAACAGGATAAAACCTAAAATAAATGTTCTTCCCTCTTCCTTATGTTTGTCGCATGACTACAAGTTTCATGCATTTGGAAAAAAATTGCAGTTTTCAGAAGAAATATGCAAGTAGATGGGTCGAAGACGGAAGAAAAAAATACTCAATACATTTTGCACAAGGTAAAAAATGACTGCATTTTCCTTCTATAACCTGGGGTTATAGAATACACCGACTGCACCTCTACATTGGGGCACTCCCCATCAAGAGGTTACCTAGGTATGATTCTAAACCATCTGATGTTAGGCTACAGTTCTGGAGCTCTGGGAAATACAGAGTACACCTTCATTGACATTCTTCCTCGGTTCAGTTTCTCGGAGTGCTAGTAACTATTGATCAAATAAAACTATTTAATCATTTACTATACTTTGAAACCATTTTATTGTGTGCAAACAAATAATTGGTATCAAAAAAGAATTATTTGTTTCAGAAAGCAATTCTTGAAACAATCTAATGAATAGATTTATAAGTGTTAAATTGCTGTACTTAAAACCATTTAACTATATGCAAATAAATGATTAATATTAAATAGAATTATCGTGTTGGATAACAATACTTGAAACCATACAACAGCAAAAAAATGAGCCCTAGCTTGTTTAGAAATAATGTTACCAACAGACTGAATGCATTGTAATCATATCATATCATATCTATCTATCTAGATGAACAAGATTAGGCATTAAGTTACGTTATTTACTTTAATGGCATATCGATGGTTGATGTTTGGCATTAAATGACCAACAAAGTTGATATAACGTTAAACGCAAGCAAACCAAACAAAAACCAGTATTGAGGAAAAACTTATTGAATTTTACAGAAACTTTCTTCCACGCTGCCATCCTTCTTTCTTGGGACAACAAAATCATTTAATGCATATTGTAGGTCTTATTCCAAATTTTAGGACCAAGTTATCACAATTTTTAATATTACATTTTTTTTTTTAAATATCAGAATGTTTTTCCTTTCCTTCCTGCTTCGAAATGTGTCTTTAACAGCTTTCTCAGTATCATGGGAAGACTTGTCTCCTTGTGGGGATAACATTTTTAAAAATTCCATCAATGCTGTCATTTCTTCTGTTTCAGCCAAGCAATTTTGTGCATTTAGCGGGTCATACTACAGAAAACTGAGACCAATGTATTTCTTTATTTTGTGAGAGTGGAAGGTGTTTTTCCCCACCTTCCCCTCCTTATATTTACGCCTACGCCACAGCACCGTTTTTTGCGCAGTTTGAGCAATATTTAGAATGAGTCCTTCTTCGTCCGTTCAACTCATGTGCATCATCTTAAGATGGTATTTTTTCCCTAAATAAATAAAAATTAATGTCATGAGACTGACATGAAGATTGGTTTAGTTTCTTTGTTTAATAGCATACACACCTTTGTGAGTTACTTACTGCCAAAGCCATCCTAGTTGAAGATCAGTGGTGATGGTATTTAGCATATAACAGGGAGAATAAGGAAGTTCATACTTTTCCTAAGGGTATTAGTCCAAAGTGAACGTAATAGCACGACGGGATTTCGAACTCACTTCGAGACCAGAGTCAAGCACTTATATATATATATATATATATATATATATATATATATATATATATATATGTGTGTGTGTGTGTATATATTTGTGTGTGTGTATTTGTGTGTGTGCTTGATGGCATATCAACCTTTGTGGTTTATTTCATGCCAAATCCTTCCTTTTAGAAGGAAAGTAGTTTTGCTATTTTATCCATAGTTGGGGGAATAAGGGAACACACACACACACACACACACACACACATATATATATATATATATATTGTCTAGCATCGGTCTTCAGAATACTTGCTTACCAATCTTGTTGGGCACATTGAGCCAGACTAAGATTACTCTAATCACTAATTAATATGTATGTGCCGTATAGTCCTTAAAAATTAGACCCATTGAAAGAATTTCATAACCTTTGAAAAAATGTTTAAATGTTTTATTCATTGAAAATTGTTTTCTTTAATCCCTGAAAAATATTTTATAGTTTAGAATATAGTATTCCAAGGGTTAACTTAGGAGTAAAGGCCACGCAAAAGCAACTTCTGCGCCGAACAAATTTAATGAAACCATCATGTATTGCTCTATCTTTTAACAATAAAAGGGGATTAATTTGATTTATTTATCTAACGGCATATCAACTTCTTAATACCGAAATTTGATTCATTCGTAAGTGCTTGATTGTAATCATATTTTTTTCTTTCTTATTATTTTTTAAATTGCACTTTTTATTTACAAAATTATTTTGCCCAGTTTATAAATAAAGCATGGAATTCATGCAATGTTTTAGTTTCAAATGAATAGATAATAATAATAATAATAATAATAATAATAATAATAATAATAATAATAATAATAACGAGGCATAACGCTTTACAACCGAGATGATGCTTAAGGCTTTACTTTCGAGAGATGTCATTGTGAGAATATATGAGTTATGAAAAAAGGGAGGAAGAGGGTTCGCCAGCATTGAAGATAGCGTCGATGCATTGATATGACGATTCGAATACCACATAAAAAAGAGCAAAGAAAGACCAATTACAACGACCACAGACAACAAAATGATAAACCACAATAACTCGGAAACAGAAATAGGAAGAAAAACAACTGTATGGACATTTCAAGTGACAAACAAATGAAATCTCAAAGGAAAAGACTTGTTCATGGCTAAGAAGAGGAAACCTTGTGAGAAAAATTCTAAAAACAGCACAAAACAACGCCATAAGGACCAACTAAGTTAAAGCAAAAATAGATAAGACACAACAAAATAGCAAATGTAGGTCATATGCTGATAAAGATGAAATGATTAACCATATAATAAGTGAATGCAACTAATTAACATAAAAAGATGATAAGACTAGACATGACTGGGCGGGGAAGGTAATCCACTGGAAATTGTGTAAGGAATTCAGATTTGACTTTACAAACAAGTGGTATATGCACAACCCACAATCCGACTTAGAGAATGAGACGCACAAACTTTTCTGGGGTTTTGAGATACAAACGGATCGCCTTATCACAGCCAGACGATCTGACCTAGTGATAGTCAACAAAAAAAAGAGAACCTTCCGAATTGTGGACTTTGCCGTCCCTGTAGTCCACTGAGTAATATTGAAAGAAAGAGAAAAGAAAGATAGTTATCTTGGCCTTGCTAGAGAAAGGAACAACTATGGAACATGAAGATGACGGTGTTACCAGTTGCAATTGGTGCACTCGGAACAATCCCAAAAAGCTAAATGGACTAAAAGACTAGGAAATAAGAGGACAAGAAGAGACCAACCAGGAAACAGTATATCAAGATCGGCCAGAATACTGAGAATAGTCTTGAACATATGAGGAGACTTGCTGTCTCTCAAACTCCAGTATAAAACCATCTGCTAACGCTGATGTGGAAAACTCTCAAAGGAGTAAGATTATAATAATATAGTAAATATCCAGAAAAAGTAAGAATACCCAAAAGAGAGGTTAAGGGGAAAACCATCCTGATCAAAATGATCCCCAAAATGGGACCGCCCCCAGCAACTATAGACTGATAACGTGTCTACTTATGATTAGGAAAATAATGACCACATAGATTAAAGGAGAGATCTATGAATCTCTTGTATGCCGAGGACTATTTCCGGAAGAATAGAAAGGATGTCGCAGAGGAATAGTTGACCTACCAAACATAGATCAACACATCCTAAAAAAGACCAAAACGAGGAGAAAGAATGTTGTCATGTCATTGATTGACTACAAAAAGTACTATGATATTATCCCTTAAACTTGGATAATAGAATATCGGAAAATCCACTAAATATCAAACAATTCATAATATTCATAACGGAAGACATAAAAAACTGGAAGTGGAATTAACAGCCGGAGGAAAAACCTCAGTAGAGGTATACACTCAGAGAGACATCTTCCAAGGAGATGAGTTTTCGCCATTACTATTTTTAATAACAATGATACCACTCAGTTATATACTTAGGGAGTGTGCTGGGGGCTATAAATTTACAAAATCAAAGAGAAAAGGTTAATGATGTTATGTGCATGGACGCCATAAAAAGAACTGGAGACTTTGATACAAACAATGAGAATATAGAACCAGGATATCGGAATCGAATTTGGCATAGAAAAATGCACCTTGCTCATAATTTAAAGAGGAAATAGAAAAACAATGGGAGAAATAGAACTGCCAAACCAGAAAAAAGACAGAACATTCTGATATAAGGAAAACTACAATTAACTGAGAGTATTAAAAGCGGACACCATCAAATAGAAGATGGAAGAAACAAATTGAAAAGAGTATCTCAAAAGAAGGAAAAAAACATCTGGAAATCAATCTCGGCTGCAGAAATTTCATCAAAAGGAAAAATACGTAAGCTGTTCCCCTTGTAAAGTACTCGGGACGATTCTTGAAATGGACAAAAGGTGGAAATCTGACAAATGCTCCAAAGGAAAAGAAAAGTGATTACTATGTACAAGACCTTACACCTAGGGAATGACAAAGAGATACTATATGTATCAAGAAAAGGAGGAAGAGGGCTCGCTTGCATTGACAAATGCGTTGATGCATCAACAAAAGTCTTGTGCGTGAACTCCATTAAAAAGTTCAAAGAAAGACTAATCATGGAAGTCAGAAACAATATTGTCAAAATAAGACCAGGCTGAAAAACAACAAAATCTAGAAAATAGAAATGGTGAAAGAGCAACTGTATTTCAAGCTACAAACTGACTAAATTACACAAAAAAACAAAACAAAAAAAAAAACTGGAAATAGCAACGTAAAGAAAACCTCAAGAAAGAAAATGAATCTCTTCTAATTGTAGCACAAAACAACACCATAAGGACAATTATATTAAAGTGAAAATTGATTATAATCTAAAACAGCAAATGTAGATTCTATGGAGAAAAAGATAAAACGGTTAATCACATAGTTCGCAGCTGCAGAAAATTTGCAGAAAAGAAGTACATTATCAGATATGACTGGGTGGGAAAGATGATCTACTGTGAATTGTGCAAGAGATTGAGATTTGACCATACGACCGAATAGTATACACACAAATCAGAATCAGTACTTGAGAATGAGATGCATAAAATTTTCTCAGTTTTGAGATACAGACAGATCACCAATTCCTGACCAGACCACCAGACTTAATGTTCATTAACAATAAAAAAAAAACTAAAGAAGAGAAATTGACGTCTCGTGGATTTTGCCGTTCCGGCGAACCATAGTGAAAATAAAAGAAAGCGAGAAGATTAACAAATACTTGGATCTTCGCCAGAGAACTAAAAAAGTTGTTGAACATAAGGGTCAAGGTAATACCAATTCTAGTTGGCGCACTTGAAACGGTCACCAAGAGCCAGAAGAAGGGACTGGAGGAATTGGAAATTAGTGGGAAACAACCCAGACTACAAGATTGCTGATGTCGGCTGGAATATTGTAAAGATTCCTGAAGACCTGAGAAGATTTGCTCTCAGTCAGACTTCATTGAAAGCCCACAAGCTAAATTTGTTATGAAAAACTTGCAAGGAGTGAAATAATAATAATAGTTTTTAATAAACTATCATAGCTTCAAGTAACTATTCTAATTAAAAATAATTTGCACAGTTTCATAGTTTTAAGTAATAATAATAATAATAATAATAATAATAATAATAATAACCCTTAGTAAGCAATAATATCTTCAATAACTATTTTTAATACAAATTATTTGCATATTGTATGATGTATTTCTTATACAAATAATTTTCAAGCAGATCTATTTGACTCAGAGATTGGACCCTAACAGATACTTCGGATCAGAATGACCCTGGGAGTAATTACAATAATGGGGTACTCCACACTTTTTAGAGTTCTAGTTGTGGATTCACACAACCAGATGCATTTGATTATCAGACCCAGGACACTGAATAGAATTGTTCAAATGAAGTTTGGGGCAACTGGTAAACATTTTTCCAAAATTCATTCACCTCAAATCATCTTGTGATTAATATTTACGCTAATATTTACGGTAGGCTTTACACAAACGTTAACTGTTGGGTTACAACAATTTTAAATGTTAAAACAATTTTTTGTTGAATGAAACAAACATACAATCAATCAATATATCAGTCTGTAGGAATGTGTCAATCAGTCTCTGTGTGAACATTCAAGGTGCTACAAAAGAAAATCGAAAATTGTTACCATTTCCTTCAAATTCATTAATTTGAGTATGCATATAAATATTTCCTAAGTCATAGCGGTGAAATCCATACAACATTTATTTTTTGCGAGCCGTTTAAATTCCATGAACTTTTGGGTACGAGATACATAGATTTACATAATATAACTTATTCTGGCTCTTGGCCAGAATAAGTTCAGGCTATCTCGTGAGGATTGAACCCTCCTACCATAAGTATAATCTCACGAGACAAGCTGACTAACCGTCGTTCTATGCCAGACACCTACTCTATTTCAACTTTGCTTAGTCACACAGAACTCAAAGCATCTGTTGTTCCTAAAGTGTCACCTATCTATAAACACCAATGGAAAATAAAATTGCAACACCCTGAAAGATGATGCTGATTTTGACCCGGGTACAATGTTTGCATGCTCGTGGGTAGTAGATATTCTGACAAGTTTTCAATGTTTTATTCAATGTTTTATATCTTCAAACCAGTGCAATATTTGTGTATGAGCTTTAGACAGTGATGTGTGTTGCAATAAGGCTCTGTGCGGCGAAATTTTTCTGAGTAAGACGTTCCTTAGAGACTTACTCGTGCTCTTTTTCTTCTTTTTTTTTTTTGATAAAATTTGAGCTGTTTGAGAGGGCTTGGTTTGAGGGTTTTTAGGGGATGGCATAGTCATTTCGGAGAATTTTTGTTCATATTGGATCTGCAGCTAGTGTTTCCAATGTTAGCATAAAAAAGTGATAAACGTTTATTTATTGCTTAGCCAACCTTCTCATTTCAGTACAAGTGAAAGAAGTTTCGTCGTTAGGAAATGTAACAATAGTTCAAAAGTTTTTGTTAAATGATTATCATCATCCAACACTTAAATGATTGGAGACAAAAATCTTATAACAGATACAAACTGTATATATTTTTTAAAATTTACTTATTAAAAATGAATTCAAAATTTTAGAATTTCTCAAATTGAAAAATGAAATCAGTTTAGAAAATGTTTAATTCAAATTTCAAGTATCAGCATTATTGAGTTTGCTCGTGATGATAACGTCATTCAGTGATTAAATGATTCGAAAATCCCAGTGCTTTGATTGAAGATCTTATTCAGCTCTTAGTTCTCAAATTATTCAATAAAAACCACAAGAATCTGAACCTCATTTTTTATAGTTGAAAAATATCGTATAGTATCATACAATATAAATTGTTTGCTTCTCGATTCGATGACAGCCATTAACTAACAAACTACATAGATTAATTAACTCGCCACACATTTTGAAAGCGTTGACACCAGGAAAATGATGCACTCCTGCTTCACAGATTCCCTAATGTTCCTCAGGTTTTGAATTCAGAGTGTTTCATTCTCTTTGACTGATTATTTTATCATGGCTAAATGGTCCAGTTTGCCCCACTATTTACTCATAGCTGAGACGGATTCATATTTTTACTAAAGTGCAAAGTAAAAAGCAAACCAACATTTAAAAGTTTGGTACAAATATAAAAGAAATGGGCAGGTTAAAAAGGAAAAAAAACCTACCAGAAGACTACGAAAAGCGTCAGGATAGAAGACTGAAAACGATATGACTTGATATAGAAAACAAATGAAAAACAAAGAGGTCGAAATAGAAATATTTGTGACAGAACTGTAAGAAATTTGCTAAATGAAATTAGATTTATAGAGAGAAAAGCCAAACAAAAGCCAATACTAGCACACAAACAGAAGAAAATGAGATAACAGTAGGTTAAGGAGAAACAATCATGACAATTGTATGAAAGTGATATTCAAGGATGAATCAGGAATATGCATTAATCAAGGTGATGATGCTGGTACTTCTGTCCTTTGTCATTCAAATCAAACATTTATAGATGGCTGCCTGAGAAAACAAGTAAATTTCCCAAGTTCATTCGTGATATCGGGATACATGACATTTAAATAACCAGGGAAGATGGCAATAATTACCCCAATAATCAATGTATGCCTATACATCAAAAGCCTGGATGATTTTCTCATTCCATCGATATAAGATTGGTTATGTGATGATGATGAAGTCCTTTTCGAAGACGATGATACATTTTGTCACTGACTAAAAATAATGAAAGGCATATAAAATCAATGACTTGGCCAGCGAATTGTTCGAATATAAATTCACTTGAAAATTTATGGTAGACATTTTTGAAAAGTCCAGGAGAAGGCTTCATCCACTAAAGAAAATATCTTAACTGCCATTCAGGAAAGTTGAAGCCACTTTAATAAAGATTAGAGTATTTTTCTAGATTTGTGAAATCCCAACTGGAAAGAATTAAGGCTATCAGAAAAGCAAAAGAAGAGGAAACTAAGTATTAGTTCTAATCTTTTTGTCAATGACTTCCAGAATTCTTTTCAATATTCAGTTTTTCCCTAATATTTTCCACGGCATAACTTGGAAAAAATTTCTAGCATTAATTTAAATTATCTAATCTAGTTTGTTTGAAGTACATTTTATGAAGCCAGAATGTTCAGAGATTAAATAAAACATATTTTGTGCCTTATACGTTATTAGTTTATTTACAGGTAAAAAAAAACAAAAAACAAAAACAAAAACAAAACAAGCTGATTATCATCTACGCATGTATATTCTATATTTTTTCTGTACTGATTAAAAAAAAAATTAATTTATAGTAAGTATATATAGTAAGGCCAAATGTGTATATATTTCGTATATGCTTGTCTTGATATAACTGTCAGTGTCTCAGTTCCTCCAAAGAGAAGATCTCAGTGGAGAAAGACATTTAAAACAACATGTGCCTCCTTTGTCATAAAACTTTGAAGCAACAGCTTAGGAAAAGAACAATGTCGGACTCTCAGGCTCAGTAGTCTGCTTAGAGGTGTGATGTTAGTGATCAATTTTTTTCCTCTATGGCTGGATACGTCAATCACGTAAAAACTAATAATAGATGTGAACAGGACGCACTTCCTTTCAGGTTACTTGGTATCACTTGCGTCATTTGCTAGTTTTTGTCTGGCTTTAAAAGGCGCGAAGCGGTGAACAAAAACCTTCTCCACGAACAGAATCAAGTGACATTTACAGTCATTACTCATTTTGTCTTTCATCTCTGCGTCAAGATTTGCAAGACTGCTGCCGCTGGTTTGAAAATTCAACTGAGAGGACATAATTGAAAGGAAAACATCAATTCAGAAGATGCTTGAGGATCAAAAGACGGCAATCATCTATGAAGGTTTTTGGTTTGGTTTCTTTGTTTAATGGCATAACAACCTTCGTCGATTATTTGATGCAAATCCATCCTTGTAAAAGGATAGTAGGGGTACTATTTAACTTATAGGTGGGGGGATAAGGGAGTTCATACTTTTCTAAAGGGTATTAGTTCAAAATCAAACGTTGAGTGTCTTGTGTTTGAACTCGCTCATTATACACAGATGGAGCAATTATCATATAATGAAAAATATTGATGGATGGTTGCAGTCTTCCGCATTTGTTGAAATGGGTTCAGCTATTTGACTGATATGTGCCATAAAAAGAAGTTGTGTTGGCGATGAAGTGTCGCTCTGAAAGCCCTGGGATTCTGATTGCAGTCAACATAATTTGACCATGGGCTGGTACGGACAGAATAATGGATCTTTTGGATCAGGGTTTAATTTTCATATCTTAATGAAAAATATGTGATTTCCGGAGGTTAATTTGCTTGTGTTTTCTGACAAATCAGACTTGTCGGTTATTTAATGCCAAATCATGTTTATATATATATATATATATATAACACCAACATTAATATTTAACACTAATACTATTTTCACAGTTGAATGGTTTCAAGTATTGCTTTTAGCACTAATAATTCTAGTTAATATCAATAATAATCCCGAGTAAAAGAATGAATTGTTCTATTTGACCCATAGATGAGATCCTAACAGGTACTAATACTCCGGGTCATTGGATCTGGAAGTAATGGCAATGAAGGAGTACTCCACATTTTCCGAGGCTCCAGAACTGCAGCCGCACCATCAGATAGTTTAGAGGCATATCCAGGACACTTGTAGGTGTGCGGGTGTCTTACCCCTCTCTAGAGATGCAGTTGTTGTATTATACCTATTGGGCTGTCAAAACTGGAGAAGGAAGTAGTTTGGATGGTCTCGATTCTTTCTCCGATCACTGACTGTTGCAATCCTTTGGGAGTCATTCCAAGCGCACCAATTACATTTGTTTGAAAGGTTTTCATCGTCCGCATGTTCCATTGTTTTTAGTTCTTTTTTTCCTTTTCTTTTATTTTCACGTTGTGCTCCACTGGAACGGTAAAAAGCAGAAAGAAAACCGAGTGAGAAGCAAAGGTAAAGATGTTGAAAAAAATACTTAATACGTACGTAGAACCGGTTTAGAGAACCAATAAATAAAAACCTCCCGAGTTTTACCGAAACAGAACTTTAGGAAAACTCCCTCCCTCTTCTCCTCTCTCTCTCTCTCTCTCTCTGTCTCTTTTTTTCTCTCTCTCTCTCTCAGTATATATATGTATACATGTGGATAGATAGATAGATAATCCAGTTATACGGTTTTCTGTATTTATAAATTGAATGTGCTCGACATCAGTGATAGAGCATACTTAGAAATAAGTTTGAATAGAGTAGAAAAAGTTAACGATGCTTGGTCTGATGATCGCACTCACCAAACATCCTTGCTTCTGAGTCGATGCACTACAAATATATATGTGTGTGTGGATGTGTAGTTAAATTCTGTTGTTTTTTTTTATATGAGTAACTATACATAACAAAGGATCTTGAAAGGTTTTCATCCAAGTCAATAAAGATAAACTTTTCAAAATGTTTTTATTGAATCTTTTTGAAGAAACATTGTGCCAAGTGTATTGAAATGTGGGGTGAATATGTGGAATAATATATGGCTATATGTCATTCCTTTTTTGGTCAGAACGAGAGCTTTTCAGCACCTCCCGAATATAGGTCTATTTAATTATTAAAACAGGCAAATATGTTTGTAGTAAAGGTAACTTTAAATTCATTACTTTTTCTTTAGTTTGTTTTATGGAGCAAAACTTTTGAAAACTTTTTCATTTTTTTCTCGCCGAGATCAAATTAGCGGGTATCAGTTACGATTATCAGCATAAAGGTACTTAGCATATGATAATAACAATTACATATAACTGTATACAAGAGGAACAAGATTTACTACCATTTATTAGTGGCAGAGAGAGGGAGAGAGAGAGAAAAAAAAGAGAATTTTCTAATCCTTTTAATCCATAGTTCTTTCTTCTGAGATATAACCTCAAGTACTTGTTATTCACATAAATCGCTATCGTAACTCTTGGCATTGGAAAGCATCTAAAACAGATGTTGCTGTTAAAATTTCAGTTTATTTATTTTTACGAATCTGGGTTGCGAGCCAGACATCTCTACCTCTTTCTGGTCTCAGGTATTACTGCCAGCTCTACTGAAATCAGATTTGGAATTGTCTTCTCCTCCATGCACATAAGCGCATGTTCTTGCGTGGGTGAATAATTTCACCTGACGTCTTCAGAATGGCGTCGACTATAGCCGGTTTGCATATATAAATAAATATATAAATAAGATGCATCGTGTTTAAACAAGTCAACATTTAGAAAGACATCAATTAATTCCGTTGACTAGTAAATGACGTTTGTCACTGAGAAGATGACAGTTTCTTGCATTCCAAAGTCTTTTATAATTTCAGGCAAAGATTATGGAATCACCTGATTTGGAGAATATTCGTTCTACTTTCATGTTTCATAGCTGATAGACAAGAACATTAATTGAGTTTAATGGCATGTCAACTCATCGGGGGTTATTCTATTCCTTGAGGTTTGGGAATTGCCTACATTCTACATGTATGCTTATGTTTTTGTGGAATGTCTCAAGTTATTTTGTACGCGGTTACATGATATCAAGTATTCGTATATAATACAAATAATTTACAAAGAGAACAATTTGGTTCATATATGGGACCCTAACTAGTACTATAACTCCGACCTAGAGTGGACCTGGAAATAATGAAGGAGTACTCCACTTTCCCAATAGCAGATAGATAATATGATTGATTGATTTTTAACAGCAGGTCAACTTGTCTAGGGTTATCTTATACCAAGAGGTTAAATAATTGCGTTTGTTATACCTTCAAATGCGTAGTTGATTCTAAAGAGTTTTTGCAAACGGTTCAATTGAATACGAATATTTTTCATCAGATCTATTTAACACATTGTTGGAAACCTAACAGGTACTACCACTCCGTACAGAGTGGACTTGGGAGTAATGGCATTGAAGGGAAACTCCATAATCCTCACATCTCTAGATTAGAGCCTCACATTCAGATATTGTTTAGTGCCATACCCAGGACAATCCCTTTTCGGGGTGAGGGGGTCTTACCCCTTTGCAGGTGCATATAGCCAGAGTATTCTAAGTCCTATTCACTACGTGAGCTGATAGACAAATGACAGATATGATGCAAAAGTTTTTTTTTTCTTTTAGCAAATCAATATCAATTATTTCATCTAATAGAAGCTGCAATGCTTGCTTGTACACACGGCGAGAAAGGCATTCCTTGCATTGAAGTTTTGTTGAGTTATTCCCTCTAGCTGATCCTCTAGCAGCTGTTCTGGACCACTCCTTTTTAGTTTTATTATTATTTTACTAATTGCGTCTTTCACGCCAGCTTTTCACTGAGTGACAGAAACTACCCTTTGGTCTCCACAAACCTTCTTAGAATTCTAATTTTATTCTATTAGTGCTATGGTCTGGATGGTCTCAAGTCTTCCTCTGTGAAAACTGGTGCTTCTTTTTCAGGCATTTTCCAAAGGGACCAACTACTATTATCACCGTCATCTTCCTGTTTTACAGCTTTTTCAGCTTTCTGCTTTTGGAGTATGAATGACTGCAAATCTCCTCAGCTCTACTGGTCCCCTTGTAAGTATTTTAGCGGATCTTTATAGCTCTGTAATCTGTATTGCCTCGATTTTCTCTTTGATTTCCAATTCCGCCAGTCTCCTTTTCAAACTCTTGGAGACCGTTCCAAGCACTCCAACTATTATTGATATCACCGTCTCCTTCATATTTTACAACTTTTAAGCTCTCGAGCTAGATCAAAGCTTTTTTCTTTTATTTTGCTTTCTTTTATTTCTACTCTGTACTACACTGGAACGGCAACATTCGTGAGTTAACAAGTTTTTTTTTCTTCTTGTTCATTAATACAAGGTAATAGTTGTGATTGTTTCTCTGTTCTCCAGTTCCTTCAATTTGTTTTCCAGGTTCTTAGGGACAGTCTCAAGTGCTCAAATTACTGGTACCTCCACACACACACACACATACACACACACACGCACGTATATATATATATATATATGTGATAAAAGTTGTTTTGCAATACAATTCCAAAATATTGAACAACTGGTGAGGATTGAACTTGAGCCTAACAATGGTGAATTGGTCCGTGTGAAAAGAACTTAACACCATCACAACATAATAGGTTGCTCTAAAGGAGTAGGAAAATGATGTTATTGTCGACGAAAAGATTATTATTATTATTATTATTATTATTATTATTATTATTTCTTGCAAGTTTTTCTCCCTATCGTCTCCTCAAATCTGGACACTTCTAAGTATCATAGCTGATTTTAACAGTGATCTGGACTGGATGGTCTCGGTTCTTCCACTAATCTCCAGTTCAACCCAATCTCTTTTACTGTTTCGTAATGACTATTGCAAGAATTCGAACTACGTTTGCTATCACATTTACTTTCTTGTCCGACATAATTTTCTTTAAGGTACTGCTATTTGTCTAGCTTACACCTTTTTTTCGTTTTATTCTGGCTTGCTGGAGCGAAAAATATTCTTTTTCTCTTTTCCTAGTTCTGTTAAAAAATGAATAAAAACTCGGCATTAAATAACCATTAGGAGTTCATATGCCATTAAATAAATAAAATAAATAAACCTAAATTAGTAATGGTTTTCTAACTGGGATTTGATGGTGGCTTTGTAACTCAAATTCCAAAAGAATTTTATAAGTTTCATTATCTAGGACAGATTCCCTGAACACTTGGCATAAAATAACCCAAGATGGTTTGATAAGGCGTTGAAATCAATCAATTAATCAATTATTTTCTAAAGACAAGGCATGTGAAATTTCTTCTAGTATTTACAAGTGAATATATTGATAAGCATGTCTCATTCTGGGAGAATTTATTATATTCAGATGATACAAAACTATAACATTTTGAAGTTTTAATAACTGCGAGTCTCCTCAGGTCTCCTGGTCCCCTTGTAAGTATTTTAGCTGATCTTTATAGCTCTGTAATCTGTATTGTCTTGATTTTATCTTTGATTTCCAATTCCACCAGTTTCCTTTTCGAACTTTTGGAGACCGTTCCAAGCACTCCAACTATAATTGATATTGCAATGCTATTATTTCCAAGTCCTCCAGTCCCTTTAATAATCATTTGGTGACTGTACCAAGAGTACCATTCATAATTGGTATAAACGTCACTTTCATATTCCGCAGTTTTTCAATTCTCTAGCAAGGCCCATGTACTCATCCTTCTTTTCACTTTCTTTCAATTTTACTCTGTGGTCAACTGGAATAGCAAAGTCCACATAAGGAAACTAATTTTGTTTGAAAAGAAAAGTGAAAGATCAAATCTAAGTAATATTGTTCTAACAATAAAACAGCAGCAGTGTAGGGAATACAGTCTCATGCTTTGATGAAGTTTCTCTGCAAAAGGCACAGGAAGCTTCGGAAAGTTTTATGGTATAAAAAAGGATATTGTGAAATATTGAAATATTGTGTGAAGTGCGTCTCTTAAATATATGAAACTGAATTGAGGATAGAGCTTTATACATGACAGTGATCGAAAATATACTTCTAAATTAATCCACAAAATGATTTAGATAAAGAAATCATATTTTAACTGGAGTCCTGACTAGAATCCTATTGTGAATGTTTTGAAAGATTTTGTAAGTGTGAGGGCAAAAAAAAAAAAAAAAAAAATCAACAAATCTATGATAGCTCAAATATTATGTACATGAAGAGAAACCAAATATTTCTGCTGGTGTGTTTTTTTAATCTACTTATAAGTTATAGAAAAAGATAAGAAAAAGTAATTTTTACATTATATCTTTGACGAAAATGTTTCAATCTAAAATTTAGTTATAAATGACAACTAATCATATCCGTTTTTAATTTATCTTTTACTAGAAAAATAAGATCTTGATATTTTGTCGAGAATAAAATTAGTTTTTTAAGAAAAAAAGTAATTTTTTTTCAAATTTATGGGCGATACTGTATATAGATCCATACATATATGCACATATATGCAGATACATGTATATACACATATAATGTAATAGATCAACACGATAAACAAATGTAGAACATAAAAACTGTGTAGAAGTATCGCATTCTTTGTAAATCTATGAAATCTCAGAACTGACGATAAATTGTCAGTTGATATGTAAACATTCTGTCCTTGAAAGTTAGTTTTGATTTGAAAAGGGAACGTTTGCTGAGGCGTATTCAAACAGCCAAAAGCGACTTCGCTTTTGATTTATGGCACGAAAACAACGGCATGACACATTGAGAAAGCAAGCTAATAATTATGCAACCAATATGATTACTTAGCTGTAAATACCTTATGTATCAAGACAAAGATATTTTGTTCAGAATGTTTTTCTTGTGGCGATCACAGGACAGTTAAAGACACCTGTAATGTTAAGATATAAGCAGAGACTTATCAACCTTCTTCTTCTTCTTCTTCTTCTTCTTCTTCTTCTTCTCATTATTATTAATATTAATATAATTATTATTCCACCCTAGAAAGTTTTTTGCTGATGGGCTTTCACTGGACTCTGAGTGACAAGTTGCCTCAGGTATCCAGGACTTTTCTCAGTATTCTGGCCAATCTCAACAATGTATTTTAGATGGTATCCACTTGTCTTTTTTATTTTTAAGTCCTCCAGTCCCGGGACCAAATTTTGGTGACTGTATCAACGCACTAGTTACAATTAATATCACAGTCACTTTCATATTCCATAGTTTATTATTATTATTATTATTATTATTATTATTATTATTATTATTATTATTATTATTTACTCCTCTAGAGTTGTTCACATCAGTATTAGCTGATGGTTTTTCACTGGAGTTTGAGTGACAGAAAGTCTCCTCAAGTCTCCAGGACTCCTCAGTATGCTGGCCGTCCTCAGCAATGCTGTCGTTTGGATAGTCTCCACCCGTCCGCTAACTTCCAAGTCCTCCAGGCCCGTTAATAATCCTTTAGTTACAGTGCCTAACGCACCAATCACAATTGGTACAATCGTTACTTTCATGTTCCACAGTTTTTTCAATTCTCTAGCAAGGTCGAGATACTTATCCTTCCTTGACAGTTTGTCACACCAGCCTTAGCTGTGGTTCTTTCACTGGAGTCTGAGTGACTATAAGTGTCCTCAACTCTCCAGGACTCTTCTCAGTATTCTGACCGATCTTAGCAATGCTATTATTTCAAAGTTCTCCAGTCTCTTTAATAATCCTTTGGTGACTGTATCAAGAGCACCATTTATAATTGGTATAAACGTCACGTTCATGTTCTGCAGTTTTTCAATTCTCTAACAAGGCCTACGTACTCATCCTTCATTTCACTTTCTTTCAATTTTACTCTGTGGTCAGCTGGAACCGCAAAGTCCACAATTTTGCAAGTTCTCTTTTTTTTTGTTGATTATTATAAGGTCTGTTCGTCTGGCTGAGATTATTTTACCCAGCCACTTGTGTCTAGTCTTATTCCTCTTTCTGTGCTAATTTGCTGCATTCGCCGATTATGTGATTGATGGTTTCAAGCTACATTTGTTGTTTTTTTGCGTCTTATCAATTTTTGCTTTGATATGATTGGTTCTTATAGCGTTGTTTTGTGTTGCTATCAGGAGAGATTCAGTTTCTCTCTTAAGGTTTCCCTTTCTTAGCCATGACTATGTACTTCTTGTGTAAGATGTCGCTTATTAGTCGCTTAAAACGTTCATAGAGTTGTTTTTTCTTCTCATTTTTGTTTTCTGGTTATTGTTCTGTTGGTCTTCGTTTTGTCAGTATTGTTACTGGTCGCTGTAATAAATCTTCCTCCGCGCGTTTCTATGCATTTCTTCAAGTCATTATATTGATGCGTCAAAGCTCTCTTCAATGCTGGCATGTCCTCTTCCTCCTTCTTTTCTTGACACATAGAGTCTGTCAACGTCATCTCTGGGATGTAAGGCCTTATGCGTGGTCATTATTTTTCTTGTTCTCTGGTTCACTTGTTTAAATTCTTCTCTGGTCCACTTCAAGAATGGTGCCGGATATCTTACGAGGGAAACAGCCCATGTATTTTATTATCATTATTATTATTGATAGTATACACTTTGCGAGTTTTTCACAACAGCGATAGCTGGTGATCTTTAAGAGGAGTCTGAGTGAGGGTTAGTCTCCTTAAGTCTCCCGGACTCTTTTCTGTATTCTGGCCGATCTTAACAATGCTGTAGTTTGGATAATCTCATCTCGTCTTCCAATATCCAACTTTTTCACTCCCCTGTCCAAGACCATTCCAGGCATGCCATTCAAAATTGGTATCACTATCACCGTCTTGTTCGACGGCATTTATCCTCTGGCAGGGTCCTTGTACTTGACTCTGTGATTCACTGGAACAACAAAATCAACAAGATGTCAAGTTCCGTTTTATTATTATTATTATTATCATTATTATTATTATTATTATTATTATTATTTACTTCTTGCGAGTTTTTCACACCAGCGTTAGCTGATCGTTTCACTCTGGAGTCTGAATGACAGCAATTCTCCTCAAGTCTCCAGGATTCTCCTCAGTATTATGGCCGATCTTAATTATGTTGTTTTCTTGATGGTCTCTGCTTGTCTTCTTATTTCCAAGTCTTCCGGTCCTTTTACAAATCCTTTGGGGATTGTCCCAACTGCATGAACTATAATTGGTATCATCGTCGCCTTCATGCTCCATAGTTTTTTTTAATTCTATATCTCTCTTTTCATTTTCTTTATAGCCACTATTCAGCAGGTTCCTTTTTTTTGTTGATTATCACTAGTTTTTGACCGAGATTAAGTGATCTGTTTGTATCTTAAAATCCTAGAGAAGTTTGGGCGTTTCATTTCCCAGGACAGATTCTGGGTTGAGCATATACCACTACCACTTGTTCGTTTAGTCAAATTTCAATTTTTGGCGCAACTCCCAGTAGATTACCTTCCCCACCCAGTCGTGTCTTGTCTTATACTCTTTTTGAGCTAATTTACTGCGTTCTCTTATTATAGGATTGATCGTTTGGTCTCTATCACTTCATAACCAACATTTGCTATTTTGTTTCGTCTCATCTATTCTTGCTTTTATATGATTGATCCTTATGGCGTTGTTTTGAGCTGCTATTAGAAGAGACAGTTTTTCTCTTAAGATTTCTCCTTCTTAGCCATGTCTAGGCTTTCTTGTATGAGATTTCGCTTATTTGTCCCTTGAAATATCCATTTATTTGTTTTCTTCCCATTTTTGTTTTCTAGTTATTGTTGTTCTGTTGATTCTTGAGTTGTTTGTGTTGTGTCTGGTCGAAGTAATCAGTCTTTCTTTGCTTTTTTGTCGTATTCGAGACGTCTTATTGAGGCATCGACGCTATCTTCAATGCTGGCGAGTACTTTATAATAATAATAATAATAATAATAATAATAATAATAATTATTATTATTATTATTATTATTATTATTATTATCATTTTATCTTAGTTTTATTTTCAACTTCTTACAATTTTTCGCCATTTTTTTACCCAAGACTTAGAGTGAGGGAAGGTTGTGATTATGTGTATTCTATGAATTTAAGTTTTTTGTTTCTTCTTTTGGTTGATATTTTTCAGTCATATTGATAGTAAAAAAGAATGTTGGGGACCTTAGTCGAGAGTGACCCTTTTTAATAGCTGCTACACAGAGGTGTAGAGGAGGGCGCTACTCCATTCCCTGGATTGCTCCCTTTTACCCTTGATCCTTACCTTATAATGCTGAGTGTTAAGCAAGGCGGCATCAAGTACCATTTTTTTTAATCTTTGGTGTGACTCGACCTGAGATTGTACCTCGGTCTCCCAGACCATTGGCAAACGCTGTACTCTATTGTTATTATTATCATTATTATTGTTGTAGCAACTTTTTCATTCCAGCTTTAACTGGGGTTATTTCAAAGAAATCCAAGTTACAAAAAGTCTCTTCAGGTATTCACGACTCTTCTAAGTATCCTAGCTAATGATTTTGATAATCTTAATGCTTACCATCAATTTTTCAGGCCTGTGGGAATTGTTCCTATGTCATTAATTACAATTGATATTACCATCAACTTCCATAGCTTTTCAGCTCTCTGCCAAGATTCAGCTATTTGTCTATCTTTTCATTTTCTTTTATTTTCCCTCTGAATGAGATGATAAAATTCTCTTTTGTTGTTCATTGAAAACTGGTTTGGTCTTCTGAATCGTATTGAATAATCTATTTGTATCTTAAATTCCTGAGAATTTTATGCCCCTCATTTTTTGAGAGATTCGGATTTGTGCATATTCTATTTGTTAGTATAAAAAACTTTTAATCTTTTGCACAATTTTCATTAAACCTTTTTTTTCCAGTTTACTACATTCATTTATGTGATTACCTGTTTCATCTCTTCCTCCACATAACATACACCTACCATTATTCTGCGCATTATTATTTTTACTTTAACATAATTGGTTGTTGTAGCCTTAATTTGTGCAGTGATTAAAAATATTCAGTTTCTCTCTTATAGTTTTCCCTTGTTCTTTATGGCCAGGTGTTCTCATGAGCTATTTTCCTACAGTTCTTTCCTTCCCATTTCTGTTTTGGAGATTTTTTTCTTTGTTGTTTTCCTGATTGTCCCTAACTTAATTCTCTCTATATTGCTACTGTTGGTCGTAGTAATCAGTCTTTCTTTGCTGAATTGTCGAGCCTTCTTCCTTCTTCTTTTCTTCAAACATACACTCTGTCTATGTCATCCTTCGGTTGTTAGGCATTATGCATAGTCATTAGTTTCCTTGTTCTATGGTCAATTTGTCTGAATTTCTCCATGATTTGTTTTTGGAAGGTTCCAGAATATCTCTCAGAGTAGACTACTCAGGTAATTATTCCTCTGATTTGATTTTTGCTGCTGCTGAGCGTGGTTTCCAGAAGTTTTATTGTTCTTCTGAGATATTCATTTCTTACTTTTTCTATCATCTCTGTCTGTTTCATGGGATCTGCTTTTAATTTTCTCAGATATTTGTAGTTTCTCTTTTCTACCCGTGTCTTGATATTTCCTGATTGCACGGTTCTGTTTCTTCTATTCTTTCTATTTTTTTCATTATCAGCATATTCATTTTAAAACCCTAAATTCCATTCAAATGTCTTGGTTGCTGTTCTTTTTCCTTTTTGGCAAATTTCTTAATATCGTCCATATACCAGAGGAGGTTTATCTTTTCTTGACACTTTGTAAATTTTTAGTCTCCCTTGCATTTTCTTCATTTATAAGTTTGAATGGCATCACTGCTATAACAAATAATAATGATAAGTTTCTCAAAAATAAAAAATAAAATCACATTTCCGTTTCTTCTTGGTTATTTAGTTTTAACATTTTGAGGTCCTTCATCAAGTTGTAAGACTTGAACACAAATAAAGAAAACCCAGTGAGATTTGAACTGGCATTTCCTATCCTTGGGTGTATGTCCGATACAGGCGTCAGGAGTCAAGCGGTAATTGCAATTCACATCTACTTATATATGTAAATTTTTCACAGTCCGATTTTTACGCATCGTCAAAATATTTGCATGTAGTCGTCATAGTCTTTTGTTTCCTAATTTCTGAGATGAAGTATTGTCATTTTGTTTGCTTAATGGTTGGAGAAGGTAAAAACGAGCCGAATGCTCAATGAAGAAGCAAAATAATTACAATTGGACTGTTACGTCATATTACTACTTGGCGGTTTATAATGAGTGAGATTCTTACAAGGTGCCCCATATATCTGACCTTCTACTTCAACTAAGCAAAGCTTAGTAAATAACGACTAGGAGGAGCTTATGGTGTAAAGGTTATCGTTAAAGAAAATGGACTCAGTGAGGCAAGTTCAAACTCTGGACAAGGCTGTTTGTATTTCGTTTTGGAAAAGGCATATATCCATTTCTTCTGCACATGGAAAGTTGATTTTCAGTTAGACAGGAAACAACCACAAAATCTTATAGCTTGGTTGGTTGGTTGTTTTGTTTTACGGTGTATCAACCTGTTTCGCGTCATTTAACGCCGAATTATTTTTCAAACAAATCAGTTTAGTATTAGTATATTTTTTTCTTACACAATTCAGTTTAGCATAAGTACTCAGTTTAGTTCTATTTGGCCCTATCAGCGGCTACTTCTCCGGGCCAGTGTGGACCTGAGAGCGATGGCAATGAAGGGGTATTCTGCATTCTCCAAAGCTCCGGCATTACTGAAGCCTCATCACAGATTGTTTATTGTCATACCCCGGACACTCTTACCCTTCTGCAGAGATGCAGTTGGTGTATTCTACAGCCCCAGCCGACTGGACAACTCATAGTTTGGTTAAGTAAATATAAATGATGCTGCACTTGCGCAGTCTTGTGTTTCGTTAAAAATTGTTGATCTGTCAAGAGTGTAGACCGAAAAATACCGACAATCAGCACTGACTCGCTAAGACTGCTGCAGTCTAGACGTCCCAACATCATCACTTGGATATATGCTTTAATATCTGAGATAATGTCTCCATTCAAATTTTAGAAGTGAAATAATTAAAGATTCTTTAACAATACCTTTTGGCCATTCCTGGTATATTTCATATATATAACGGTAACCTACAAAAACAGCACCTTATTGGGCTATATCATTTTTGCCAATACACTTAACATGCCCTAACATAGCAAATAAAGCTGTTTCCTGTTAAATTTGTAAGTGAATTTTGCGGGTCTAGTGTATGCACTAAACGACACTGTTAAATCGCACTAAACGACACTGTTAAATCTTTAAAATTCTCCATTTAATTGTTGTATTTCTGAAATGCTTATTAGAAATCTTCACTCCTTCCTAAATAGAAACGTTGATATCATTAGGGACTCCTGTTACAGCGGGAATTCATCGGGTTCACGATTAATCAAGTATTTTTTAAATAAAAATCTTCTGATGATAACTTCCAGAAATATGAGGTTTAAATTTTCGATGATTTAAAGAAAATCGGCCAGCGACTTTCTGGGGTGTCAAGTGACAACCAGGAAGACATGTGCTCGGCTCAGCTGTCGGTGTGCAAAGGTTATCTTCTTTGAACAAATGACTACTTCATATTGACGTCACACATATTCCAGTGGTAACAGGCAACGACTTTGCGTGATACGGTCGACAGAAAATAAATAAATTAATTTTAAAAAGAAAAAAGAAAAATAAGTAAAAAAAAGGAGTCATCGTTTTATCTGCCGACGAAAATTATGATTCCTGTACCCGTCTAAAGCTGTTGGGCCATTCTGAGAGAATCGAGATAAAATTGCACCAAAATGATTGTCAACACATTTCCACGTGGAATTAATAACATATTCTATTCAATATTTATTTATGTTTTTTTTTATTTAGTTATTTATTTGCATGTTTTCCGTGCGAAAATGTGCTGGTACGACTATATATGACGTTAATATAAAAGTTTTCATTTTCTTTTTCTTTTTTCTTTTCGTATTTTTCTTTTTACGAACAGGAAGTAAGATTTAGTATATTCGTTCTTACTTTCTTTTTTTCCTATCTATTTATTTATTTATTTTTTTACCTTAAAGTCCTTATATGAAAGAACGTGAGAGTGAAAAAGAAAAACGAATTAAAATTTCCTTTATGTTAGCATGTTTTTACTTCTTAATTATTCTTATAAGAAAAATGAAATAGATTTTTTTTGTTTAAAAGAAAGAAAGAAAGAAAGAAAGAAAGAAAGGGAAAGAGAACAAATAAAAGGAAAGAGGTAAAAAAAAATTAAAGAAAGAAAGAAAAAACGGAAAAATAATATCAGAAAATAAACAAATGAATTATAAGAAGACGGAAATAAAAATCGAAAGAAATATGAATTTGAAGGGATGAAAACAAAATTTTGGAAGAAAACAACAATGAAAAATATTAACAACACAAGTTTCCTATAGATAAGAAAGAAAGAAAGAAAGAAAGAAAGAAAGAAATGAAAAAAGGAAGAAAAGAAGTAAGAAACAAAGAAAGTTGTGGAAAGAACAAAAAAAATGAAAGAAATGAAAAAGAAATTGCAAAGAAAGAAAGAAAAAAGAAGGAAAATGTGAGATGAGAAAGAAGGGAAATATAAAAAAGGAAAAAGCATTCTTGGAACTAAATTGATAAGAAAGAAAGAAAGAAAGAAAGAAAGGTTTTGAAAAAGGAAAAAACTAAAGGAAAGCAAAGAAAAAGAGAAATTAGAAAGGTTGAATGAAAAATATCTTAAATAAAAAGTATCCAAGAAAGAAAGAATGTGAATAAGAAAGAAAGAAAAAAAAGATTCGGTTTAAGAACAAATAAAATATAAATGAAAGAAAAGTTTAAGGGTCATTACAAATAAATAAATAAAGAAAGAAAGAAAAAAAGAAAGAAAGAAAAGTTTTTATGTTCATACGATTTCGATTGTATGTTAGCAAATAGGAACTGGTATTCAAACATTTAATACACATATAAATAAAAACCTCTTCCATACGTTCGGTAGATGAGAGAGAGAGAGAGAGAGAGAGAGAGAGAGAGAGAGAGAGAGAGAGATGTGTTTTTGAGTATCTCTTTTCCTACAACATCAAATAGCATCGCCTCTATTTATTGTTTGTCCACCATAAACGTCCAAATAGGAAGATGTAGGTCTATTTAAATTTGGTATGTATGCATACTTATCAGACACAAGAAAAAGTTTAAACGCCTCATGGGGAAAGAAAGGTCCACACTGGAAGGAGTTTTCTACTAATAAATAAAATCAGCAGGAAGCCATGTTGCTGCAAGACATAACTAATCTTACAGACATTAAATAACAACATTCAAAAGAAATAATAAATCGTTTTTCTTAAATAATTATACACATTTACTAAATTTTCGATCTTATTTTATTGAGTTGTGATATCGTAACGGTTATTTTCGTAGGAAATGGACTCGGCAATCCAAATTCAAATCCGGAATGGGGCTATTATTTTCACTTTCTTTCTTTCTTTTCATTGAAGATGATGATAAACGTCTGATGTATAGCGTTATTGAATCCTCTCAATATCTCTCATTTGTTTTGTTTTTTCTTATTATATCTGACTTCTTTTTATCACTATGGTACGTGATGAATAACATAGGTTTCCAGACTTTTTTTACAGGCATCATAGACTCTTGAAAATTCAGTATGTTATTGCTACACATCTAATGAGATGACTGACCAATTTTTTATGATTTCAAGTCAAATGAACAGCTACAGTAGGAATTGGAATACACCCTACTAAAGCCTGGTTGTCACAGCTGGTGAATTTAAAAAGTGCAATCTGGATATGAGGACACTTTAGAAGAACGATATGCAATAAAATTCTGTTTTAATCCTGAAAAAAATACAAGAAACGTATGGAATGCTTCAGACTGCTTTTCGACAATCTTGCATGAATCGAGCATCAGGTTTTGAGTGGCATAAGAGATTCAAGGAAGGCAGGGAGTCTGTGAGGGATGATGAGAGGTGTGGGAGGAGTAAGGAAGTCAATACACCAGAGCTGATTGGCCAAAGGGTTAGGGTTAGGGTTACTATGTTGAGGAGTTAAGGGAGTTCAGGAAGAGATTCGGTTGGAAGAGGCCAGCACTCTTCAAATTGGTTCAGTGGCATTTCCACCAGTACAATGCACCAGTCCACAACTCCATCCTAGTCACAGGCTATTTGACTAAGATGGGCATCAAGACAGTTCCTCCCCCTCCCTACAGTCCAAACATTGCTCCCTGTGACTTTTGCTTATTCTCTAAGCTCAGAGGCTGTCGTTATGAGACAATTGAGATGAAAGAGGCTGTGACGAAGATCACTGACACGCTCACACAAGAGGACTTCCATGGGGCCTCCCAGAAGTTGTTGGAACGGTACAACAAGTACATTACAGCCGGAGGAGACTACTTCGAAGGGGACTAGAGTTTTATGCGTGTACTATCAATAAAAGTGCCAATACGAAAAAAGTCTGGAAACCTATTCAATGATCCTCGTATAACATGTTCTTTTTTCTTCCGTTTCTTTCCTCACGATGACAAGGGAATGGTTCATTATTCATCTGATATGATGACAGCATGTAACATTCGAACACATGCTTTCATATCTTCTTTTAATATTATAGATAATTCTTGGCTCCAAACATTTCTGTTAAGTCATATATATATATATATATATATGCGCGCACAAACGCACACACATGCTCACACACACACATATATATATAGATAGAGAGTATCAATAATGTGTATGTTTGTGTGTGTGTGTGTGTTTGTGCGTTTGTTTGTTTGTCCTTTTGTACAAATATACATACACATGTTATTAGTAGGCCAACTTTTTCTTGAATATTTTGAACCTTTCAAATAAAGGGTCAATTAACAAACAAACATGAATTGCATTTGTTTCAAACTTCTGTTGTAATATTTGATGTTTATCCTTGAGGAAACAATCATATATGGTGGATGCGACCACTTTTGAAGATACTTTGTACACAATTATATGTACATAGTCACTGATTTAACACACACACACACAAACACACACACACACACACACACACACACACACACACACACACACACACACACACACACACACACAATAAACTCAGTTTGTCATGGCAGCTGACATTCATTCATAGTATATGTGCGTAATTTGTACATTTACATATATAAATATTCACACACACACACACACACACACATATATTTATATATATATATATATATATATATATATATATATATATATATATATTATGAACGAATGTCAGCTGCCATGATAAACTGAGTTTATTTTTTAGGACACTGGAGCAAAGACCGGCTAATAACTGGTATCTTTGAGACGAATAACCAGTTTTTATCCGTTGACAGGGTTATCTCGCTTGATTATTTGTTGCATTTAATACGTCGCTAAAAGATTTCCTTTAAAGCTGTTTGTGTTACACTGTCCTACTCATTCATGTATCCATATATACAAGAGCACACGTACTCACACGTCCCCGCATTTAAAAACATAATATGGCTCTCTCTCTCTCTCTCTATATATATATATATATATATGTTGGTCATGAAACATATTCTCCCTACAGAGTATTGAGAATTTTTTTGTTACGCCATTTAAAGCAAAAGTAATTTATGTTTTTATAATTACAGATTTCTCATAAGTCAGAGTTGAGACAATATTAACAATTCATTTAAACAAATATATCATAAACGAAATAAAAAAACCCAGAGAAATCGTATTTCAATATTTAATTATTTTTAAAAATGTTGTTATACTTATACTATATATATATATATATATATATATATATATATATATATATATATATATATATATATATATATATATATATATTCTATTCATTATATCTTTGGATTCAAATTTCGTCAATTTGACACTATATATGTGTGTTAAAATAATCATAATTGTATAAATTTATCAATATAAAAAATCTTTGATATTGGGTGAAATCATATAGATTAAATTTTTTTCATGAACAATTTAACAATCAGTAGTTTAGTCGCCATTATTTTCCGTCACTTCTTGCAATTAATCTCTTTGATTGTTGATTCCTTTTGCGTGAACCAACGTTTTCACTTGATCTTGAGAAATCTTTTGGTGTGATGTTTAGTGAATAGGATGGATGGGGTAGAAGAGATTAGCCTAAATCCAATATTTTTCCCGAGTGATTCTTGCTAAATATGACTTTGCGTTATCAAAGAGATGCACAACGTTTTTCTTATGACGTGTGCAGGGCGCTTTCTTGTAAAATTTCCATGCACTCGTTGCAGCTGCTGAGAGTATGTGTCTGCATTGAGTGTCTGATTGTGATTTAACAACTTGAAATGAATAATACCCCACCATACACACGGCATAACTTTTCTTTTATAAAGCCCTACCTTTGGGGTAGGTTGTGAAGATTTCTGCTTGTCAATCCATTGCCTTTTCCGTTAAACAGTTTCATAAAATAACCATTTTTTGTTACTTGAAATGATACCCTTGAGCAATCGGTTATTTCTTTACTTTGGAAGAAGACTTGTTGCTATGGATATGTGATATTCCTTATATTATTTACATTTTTTGGACTATTGTCCCTATCTTTATCGCCATGTTTATCACAACGTTTCGGTCGTTGTACGCTCCGGCCTTCTTCAGGTGGTTGGAATGTCGAACTAAGAGTCTGAGGAAACCAAACACCTAGCTTGCTCAATCTTCTTATCTTATTGACGACAGATTGTAGATTTGGACATGATCAAGCTAAGTGCTAATTTTCGTGTTCTTCTACGTGGATTGTATTCCACCAATTCTCTTAAAGCATCTTGATCGAGGTCTGATGAGCATCTTGGTCTGAGTTCACCTCTTAATGATGTATCGTCAGTTCTAAACTTTGAAAATCAGTTTCTGACTAAGCGGTTAGGAATGACATTTTAACCACAAACACTAGAAATTTTCTGAGCTGTTTCTGTATCCTTTTTATTATTCTTAAACTTCCACCATATTTACATGTCGAATATGCACTTTAAATTTTT
Source organism: Sepioteuthis lessoniana (assembly GCA_963585895.1). NCBI lineage: Eukaryota > Metazoa > Mollusca > Cephalopoda > Myopsida > Loliginidae > Sepioteuthis > Sepioteuthis lessoniana. Next base: position 50,449,249 of record OY757921.1, read on the forward strand.
CTATTTTAGGACCATGAGTTCTTTGATTTAATTATGATTCGCTCTCTTTCACTACTGAAATAAGAATGACCGATTAAGACACTCGTTAATCAGGTAATATCCGGTTGCATTATTGGAACTTTGAAATGCGAAGTTGCAACTTACTTTTAAACAGTGGAAATTATTCATAACTCAAACCAATGCATGAACACAGACACACTCTCTCTCACACACACTCATACACACACACACACGTAAACACACACACGTAAACACACACATACACACACACACACATATATATATATATATATATATATATATTGTCATCCACAGAGAGACTGCTTCGTTGCTTTACAACTCTTCAGTGTGGCTAGACACGCAGGACATTTCAAGCTGGGATCGAGAACCACCTTACTTTACGCTAGACAGTATCTTACCGCTCAGCCATTAGGCGACCTACGCCAGCTCGGGAATTATAACGCATCATGTATTAGCTTTTGTTTGTTTATATTTTGAACTACCGGATACCGGAGTTATCAATTCGTTTGAAGAGCTTTTATTTATAATTCTAAGTTTGTCAAAAAAGGATTCGTGTATACGTAAAAAAAATCTTTACATGAAGACAGCACCAAAACACAAACAAAGAAAAATAAAGTTTACTTCCGGTTTAGTCGTGCGGAAAGCATGAAATTTCGTTAGATCACCAAAGAGTTATTAGCAGTCATGTGAATCGCATGTATATTGAGACACCCTTTATTCCGGGTGATTTGCCTGTCTGGTCTCTTATCCACCCTATATGCTTAGATTGGTATATTTTTTGCTGATAAAACATCGTTATTGTTAACTTCGTCTTTTCTTATATTAACCTTATAAATTATATCAATAATCAAACAACAACCCTTCTAAGAACATCTTTGATATACTTGTCCTAACTTGTTAGTTGGTTGGGTTTTATGGCATATCAACTTTTGCCAAATCCATTTTTATACAAATAGTCAGTTCTTTTTCAAACAATTCAGTTTAGCCAGAGTACACAGTTTAATTGTCAAAAACATTTCTATTTCAAGCTATTCAGTTCAGTTAAACAGTTCTTATTAAAACAATTCAGTTTAGAATAAGAGTTATATCGTGGTAAGGAAAAGTTATACAGTGAAATAGAGTTAATTATTTATTAACTCAAGTGGTATTATAAGTCTCGCGCTGTTGATGTTACGTCCAAAGTTGGTCTTACTACTGACAGACGTCCCTTCAGAGCTATCTCTCTGCCTGCTTCTGCTTCTCCTTCTCCATGCTTACGAGACACGGCGTCTTTTATACTTCCGCGATACCGGAAGTCACGTGGTACGAACCACTATACAACAATAAGTATAGATTTTGTTTACACACAGTTAAATGTCAAAGTAGTTCCATTTCAAACAATTCAGTACAGTTTCAATGTCAAAAACAGTTCCATTTCAAACGGTTCAGTTCAGCATACAAAAAACACTTCCATTTCAAACAATTCAGTTTAGCATGAGTATGTAGTTTAAAAGTCAAAACAGTTCTATTTCAAGCTATTCAGTTTAGTCAAAGATAGCTAATTCCACCAATTAACACAGTTAAATGTCAAAACATTTCAACTTCAAACAATTCAGTTGAACGTAAGTACAGTTTCGATGTCAAAAAATGTTCTATTTCAAACAATTCGTTTTAGCATAAGTACGCATTTTAGTACTATTTGACTTATAGATCAAACCTTATAAGGTGTTACCACTCTGGGACAGAGTGGACCTGGGAGCAATGACAATGAAAGGATACTCCACATTCCCCAAAGCTCAGCATTACTGGATCCTCACAATCAGATTGTTTAGTGTCATATCTACGACACTCATTTGGGGGTGGGTCTTACCTCTCTTCAGAGAAGCAGTCGATATATTCTACAACTCCAGTCAACTGGGCAATCCTAACTAGTAAATTTTTTTTACAGTTTCAACATTTTGCAACTGGCATAGCTCATATTTTTACTGAATGTAATCAGACTCAAAATGTCCCGTTTGAAAAACTTGCTATTTTGACTCGAACATTTTTAAAGTCTCAGCAAGCTCGGAAACAAACCGAAACAGTCTTCCTAAAAGAACATGTCGAGGTATTGCAACCAGATTTAATGGAGGATCGAACAACTTCCTGGAATTTCGAATGACCATAATGTGCTAAAGTCCTGATGTGCATTAAATAACAAAATTTGCAAACAAATGTGTTCTAACTCGATTAAAAAATGTTTTCTACAAACTATTCATTTACAAATTACACACACGCACACGCACATATATAGATATCGATAACCAAGATTTACCATTGTATAACTATTGAAGGTTGATATGCCTTTAAATCCCAAAACCTTGCGTAATGGGGGCTCTCCACGCAATGGTTTTAAAATTTTTTAAATTTCCTTTGATATTTCCTCTCAGGAATGTCTCGTCCCTAACCCCTTTTTTGGAAAGGGAACTGTTGATACCTGGGAAGAAAGGACCTTTGGAACCTTTGGAATTAAACGTTTAATTATTTGATATTTCTTTCCAAGAAAAAAGACCGAGTAGTGATGTTTAAATAGAAAGAACGTGATTGATGCAAGAACTGATTTTCCCAGATCAGATTTAAAAAGAAAAAACAAAATTTCGAATGCTTATTTTAAAGAAAATGTTATTTGGTGTTTAGCAGAATTGGTTCTCTGAGTTTTTGTGGGATCCTTTTGTGTTTCACTTTACACTAATTCCCTTGGGAAAAGGTATGGATTCATTCCTCTTCCAAACTTGATATAAAGCCACTTGAACTCACAGTTACAGCTCATTTCTCCACATGTAGTTTACAAGTATTAAAAGACGTAATAATTATCGTCGTTTGAAATAGACTCTGCAACCCGAGTTCAAATCCTGGAAGAGGCTGTTTGCGTTTCACCTCATACTAATACTTTGAGAAAGATATGAATACATTTCTTCAGGGTAGACCTGGTTCTTTAGATTTGCTATAGCAACCAGTCTCATGAAAGAAAAACTTTAAATTCAAACCAAATTTACTCCGCTTAAAAATTGACCTTGTGTCGCACTCACCTTGTGGCAGAGGAGTTGGGTAAATGCTCACAAAACGTGTGATGGTGATGGGTTGTCATATATCAAGCTTAGTGGAGTCAAGCCAAATGGCCAGAAGTATGGGACACCCTGTGAAAATCAAACCCACAAGCAACAGTCTACTGGCCTTAATTTGCTAACCAATTATAAAATAAAAACTTGCCCACGAAGAGATGTGACCTTATTTGGTATTTACTAAACTAGTTTGACACAAGTTTAGAGGTATGGGGTAGCCAATCTGAATCGAACTCATAGCGTAATGGTTATAAGCGTTGATTCCTAAGCTTCTAAGGAGACAATCTGGTGGTTGCCGGTTTAATCCTGACGACATACGAGTAACAATGCAGGAATACTTAACACTTGTAGTCGGTTATGGCTAACGGAATCAGAACAGGCGACCTCCGGAGATTCAATAAAGGACGTAGTTCGAAGTTCCCTGTAGGTTCCCGAGTTCGACAAACACTTGAAGAAGGCCAGAGGACATATCAGCCAAAACGTTGTGGAAATAACAAAAAAGATGAAGACAATAGTCCGAAAACCCTTAATGATTGAAATCATCGAGCTTCATCTCAAAAATTCAGACAATTCACTAATAAAGATCTGCGAACCTTGCTTGAAACCAGTATACTACGTGTTGTTTTTCATTTGGAAGATATCATTTATGAAACTTGGTACAGGGTCAAAATATGCAGCGCCTTGTGAGAATCAAACTCACTGAAAATGGTCTGCTGGCCTAACTCTATAGTTAAGTATTACAAAACTCTTTAGAAGATTAGTGTAACGAATAAAAATAGGAAGACTATCATGCGCCAAATTCATACGATAATCTACTCTAATTTTTGCATGCATCAGACTTGGCTAAAACTGGTTTGGTTTATTTGTTTACCGGAAAAATCAACTTATGGGTTATTTAGTGCCGAAATTTGATTCATTTATAAATGCTTGGTTATAATTAAACTATAATTTTAATGTCACATAGCATTTTTTAAAAATCGTCCCCCCCTTTTTTATCTATCTGCATTTTTATTGCACACAGTTTTATTGTTTTAAGTATTTCTTACACCAATAATTCCAATCAATTATATAGTTTTAATGGCTTATCAAATTTCGTGGGTTATTAAATGTCAGATCCATCCTCGTAGAAGAACAGTTGCGGTACTATTTAACTCATAACTAACTTTGTTTTTTCTTTTGCTCAATGGCACATCAAACTTCTTGGTTTATTAAATACTTGGTCCATCCTAGTTGAAGAACAGTTGTGGTACTGTTTAACCCATAGTTGGGGAGATTAGGGGCTCATACCTTTTCAAAAGGAAATTTAATAGGAAAACTGGAGTTTGAACTCCCTATCTACAATGTTGCATTCCCAGCTGTGGGTTGAATATTATCACTACTTTTCTACTAGGTGTACTTTGACACTTAATAACCCGGGAAGACTGGTATGCCATTAAAAAAGAAACCAAAACGGTACAATGTTGCAGTCCAGCACGTTTGCCACTATGCCACGGGGACTCGCTGCCCAATTATTCTTCATACAAATCTATTCGAATCATAGATAGAGCAACAAAAAGTGTTACCACCCAAGGTCAATGTGTACCTGGGTGTGCTGGTAACAAAGGAGTACTTGATAATCCCCAAAGCTAATGAACAGGAGCCTCATCTCCAGATAAAACTTACTATCATAGGCAGACAACCCTTTTGATGGATGGTCAAACTCTTCTGCAGGAGATACAGTCGTCGTATCGAAAGGCCAACGGAAGAGGTGGTTATCTGATTATAGTAAGCACCTGTTTATCGGAAGAAACGTTTTCAAAATTACTCGCACTCAACATGACAGTTAAATTGAATCTTTTCCTGACTGATTGGCAGACACTTATAACCGTTACGCTTGTGTTGTACCTTGCCGGGCAAGGTATCTCGACATAAACATTACTCACTGTATGGGTTGGTTGGTTATGTTTAATGACATATCAACCCATATAAGTTACTTAATGCCAAAATTTGTTTATATATATATATATATATATTAGGACCTATTTTCAGTAAATTTTTATTCAAAACTTGAAAATAAAGTTTTTAATACCATCAATAAACCTAATATTTACGTTGACGACATAATCCTTCTCACAATAGTACTGATGAATTTAACATAATACAAGAGACTTTTCAAAATAACTCCGTTCTTAACTTCACACAAGAACTTAATATTAACAACAAAATCCCATTTCTCCGTGTCCTTATAGACTCAAGCAATATTGATGGATTTACCACCTTCATATTATAATAAACCTACGAACAATAATCACTGCACCCTCAATTTCCATAGTGAACGCCCTTTCCGTTATAAAAGAACCATCTTAAAAACACTTATTTCCAGAGCTAAACTACTATCTTATCAAACTATCTTCCTTAATTAGCTTATGAATATAAAACAAACACTTATTAATAATGGGTTTCCCAACTACATTGTTCAGACAGAAATTAAACATTTCATTAATAAAACTGAACAACATAACATAGACAATACCCTAAACCACAAACAATCAATAAACCTTTACAACAAAAACCAATTTCATTGTAATTACAAGATTAAAAAAAAACTTATAAAAAATGTTCTCCCAACTGATCCTTCCAAAAAAATAAGACTTATAATTTACGACAACAAATTTCAAACTTCTAACCAAATTATTTCCAATAACTCTTCCCCCACCACTGAATTTCTTGATTGGACAAACGTCGTATATATGTTCAAATGTCCTTTGGGAGACTGTGTCTCCAAAGAAAATAATACGTATATTAGTCTTAGCACTACGACTCTTTCAAGATGTCTTACTATACACCTTAATTATTTTAGCTCCATAACCCTACATCATAAAACGCACTCCACTCCCAAATCCAAATTTCGGAAAATTCTAGTTGAAAATTCCACTATAACAGCACACGAAACTAATAAGCTACAACTACAAATCCTAAAACAAAAAAAAAAGCCTAGAATTTATAGAATTTACTTTGAAAATACTGGCAATGTTTTGAAATAACTTTAGTCCTTTTTTTCTATTCTATTTTTCTTGATAATATTCAATTTCTGTTGATAACGTTCTATTTTAAATTCGTTCGATGTCATCGGCATCTCAGTTTTATCCAACTTAGCGTTTACGTAATTTTCTAATGTTATAAAAAACCTAAAAACTTAAGAAAATACTCATTACAAATACAAACAACCCCTGATGATGGCCTATGAAAAGTCCGAAAGCGATCGGGACAATATTGGTAAATTCATTTACCAATTCTAACCTAAAACCAAGACACTTATCCGGAAAATTGAAAGGATCTTAAGAAAATTATATAGACAAAATGTATCTTTATTATTTAATCAAACACGCTTACATTAAAGACTGCTACCCCCCCACACACACGCACATACACACACACACATACACACACACACATACATACATATATATATATATATATTAAATGTATATGATTTATAAACGAATCGGTTTTAGGTAATATAATTTTTAATGAGCCTGAAATAATTTGTTTGCATACAGTTAAATGATTTCAAGTATCGCAATTTAACATTAACAATACTAATAATTCAATTTCAGTTATTTCTTTGCACACAATGAAATGATTTCAATTAAATGATTAAATATTTCTTTTTGTCTCATAGACGGAACCCTAACAGGTACTACGACTTCGTGTCAGAGTGAACCTGAAAGTATTGGCAATGAAGAATTAAAGCACATTTTTGAAAGCCTCACCATCAGATGCAGCTTAGTGCCATATCCAGGACACTGGTTGGGTGGGGATTTTTCCACTCGGCAGAGGTGCAGTTGGCGTATTCTACAGCTCCAGCCGACAACGATACTTGTGATACTAAGCTAGGCTCAGTAAATATAGATTAATATGCCGTAAATCTTTCAAACGATGCTTGTGAAGTGCTCGTGGAGTAACTGTTATGGTCGTAGGAAATGGAATAGACACACAGAATTCAAATCCAGGTCTAGGCTTCTTGCGTTTCACTTCTAATATCCTTGGGAAAAGAAGTTCTTTTTTATCCTCCACGCAGCCAATCGCTTCGAATAAATAATAAGGCAGATTGGTACGATCGGAGCATTACACAGGTTCAATCTTTAAGCGGAGTACGATTGATTTGAAATTATAAATTTTCTTTCTCCGAGACCGAGTGCCTTACCAAGGTTAAAGATCCTAATCTACTCTAATATTTACCCAAAATGGTGTGAGAGAATTGTTGGTTTGTTTGGGTTTTATGGCATATCAACCATTGTAGGTCATTTGATATCAAATCGATTTTTATACGTATAAAAGTTCGATTTCAAACAATTCAGTTTAGCATAAGTACACTGTTTTGTTCTATTCAACCCATATCAACTGGTACCACTCCGGGTTAGAGGGGACCTGGGAGCAATAGCAATGAAGGATTGCTCCACATTCCCTAACCTCCAGAATTACTGGAGCCTCTCCATCAGTTTTTTTTAGTGTGATATATTCAAGACACTCGTTAAGGGAGTCTTATCCCTCTGCAGAGATGCAGTTGGTGTATTCTACACCCCCAGCTGACTGGGCAAGAGAATTGTTGGATTCATACCGATCTCCAGAGTGTTAGCACTATGTGAAATACCAACTGTCTCGTCTATGATTTGAACTCCAGTCGGATTTCCTACAATGATAACCGTTACATCACGAATATTTCCCTTAAGTAACCGGTCGAGAAGAAAGTCTAAACCAGCGGGCGTGGCGCTCTAGTTTCCGTCTGCTTCGATTCTTCTTCTTCTTCTTCTTCTTCTTCTTCAACGTGTTTCGGATGTTAACCTCGTTTGGGGGAGGTATATTATTTAGTGAAATATTATGAAAATTTTTTTCTTCTTCTTCTTCTTGAATATATTTGAAGAAGAAGAAGAAGAAGTAAAAAAAGAAGAAGAAGAAGAAGAAGAAGAAAATTTCTATAATATTTCACTGAATAATATACCTCCCCAAAACGAGGTTAACATCCGAAACACGTTACTTCTCGTATGATTCTTTATATACACAACCTTCATTCTGATCGTCGCACATTAATCTTTCACTCGTTTATTTATTTACTTTTAATTTTCCATACTTTAAGTGCTGCAAATATAAACAGCTTAATCCTGATGAGGGCAAATAAATCAGCTCAGCAATTTCTGATGTTTTTTTAAAAGACATTTTCCCCTGGATTTAAAAACCTTCAGAATGTTAACTTGGTGTCAGTGAACAGATGTCTTCATTTATTACCCAGTTTAAAATTTACCCGAGTTGCTACCATCTAAAAAGTTTATCAGATGAGTTGAGCATCTTGTATGAGAAATTCTTGAGAGGGTTCTTGAACTCTGACAATCAAAGCCCTTAACCTTGCTTGAATAAATTGTAATTTACTATATTTATTGTTGTTCTTTCCTATACTATTAAAATATATTGTCGCTTTTTCTATACTATTTAGAATATATTATAGTTCTTTTCTATGCAATATTGAATATATTGCAGTTCATTTCTTCACTATATAGAATACATTAGAGCTGTTTTTATACTAAATAAATCAACTTCTTAGCCTCCTATTAAAGATATAGGCTGTGTTACCAACACCTTCGACCATCATGTGTATACAAATAAAAAGATTTGACCTATTTTAAAATTCTAATTCAGGACTATTTATTTATAATTATTATTCATATATATATATTGTGTGAGCGTGTCACATTCTCTTTCATCTCCTCAATTGTCTCAAAACGATAACCTCTGAGCTTAGGGAATAACAAAAAGTCACTGGGAGCAAGGCCTGGACTATAGGGAGGGTGAGGAACTGGCCTGATATCCATCTTGGTCAAATAGTCAGTGACAAGGATGGAGTTGTGGACTGGTGCATTGTCTTGCTGGAAATGCCACTGACCCAATTTGAAAAGTGCTGGCCTTTTCCGACCGAATCTCTTCCTGAACTCCCTTAACTCCTCAACATAGTAACCCTAACCCTAACCCTTTGGCCAATCAACTGTGGTGTATTGACTTCCTTACTCCTTCCACACCTCTCATCATCCCTCATAGACTCCGTGCCTTCTTTGAATCTCTTATGCCACTCAAAAACTGATGTTCGATTCATGCAAGATGCTCGAAAAGCAGTCTAAAGCATTTCATATTTTTCTGTGTCATTTTTTCCAAGTTTAAAACAGAATTTTATTGCATATCGTTCTTCTGAAGTGTCAGATTGCATTTTTGAAATTCACCAGCAGTGACAATCAGGCTTTAGTAGGGTGTATTCCAATTGCTGCTGTAGCTGCTCATTTAAAGCTGAAATCATAAAAATTGGTCAGTCATCTCATAAGATGTATAGCAATAAGATACTGAATTTTCAAGAGTCTACGACAATTTTAAATGCCTGTACAAAAAAGTCTAGAAACTTATTGAATGCATCACGTATATATATATATATATATATATATATATATATATATATATATATGCACATACATATCAGAATTTGATATTCAATGACCCTTAAGAGGTTAATATGCCATAAAACTCAACCAACAAAGCAACCAACCTAAAAATATGCGTTTACAAATCATATATATAATATATATTTATATGTGTAAAAAAGCTCTGGCATTAAATAACCTATAGAGGTTGATATATCATTAAATCCAACCAAACAACCAACTATACTAAATAAAATATATTGCAGTTCTTTTCTATTCTATATACAATATATTGTTTTCTTTACAATTGAGAATATATTGTTGTTGTTATTTTATACAATACAAAATATAGTGTGATTATTTCCTGCACTATTTTGGATATATTGTTGCATACTATCCAGAATATATTGTTGTTGTTTTCTATACTATTTAGAATGTATTCTCGTTGTTTTCTATGAGTTTTTCTTGCATTCTGTCTCTGTAATAGTTTGGAACATCCTACAGTAGCATTAAGTCCTTCATTTGAAGCATATCTGTCCTTTCTTTGCCAAATGTTAGGGCTTCCCGTCCAGTATTTTGGAAGTCTGCCCGCTACCTATCAAGCAAGTTTCTTCAGTGGCAGTTTCTTTGTGCATAGTAGTTGTGGGACCCTTTCACATTTTATTCCGACGATTTTTGTGGAGGTGTCTCTTCTGGTATTTGTTGCACATGACCAAACATGGATCTGTAAGAAAGTTAACTGACTGTAATGTAACAGGGTTTACTAGCTTTCGAGAATATCGTAGTTGTGATATTCTTCACAGCTGTCTGGATTGAGTTAATGTAAAAAAATCAGATTTTTCTAATTATCTCAGAGAAAAGGTTGATTGTTGAGAAGATCAGATATGACCTCGTATGGCGAAGGGTCAAAATCCTATGTATTCCGAAGCTGGCTTGAGTTAACAGCTTTAAGCTGACAATATTGGAATATTGTTTTAAGTTAGCTAGTGTAGAGGAAATAATTCTTGCATCTGAATTGAACAACTGCAGATTTGGGATGTATTTTCAGCGTTAAGGTTGATTTGAATTATGAAGAAATGTACATATAACGACTGAGTTTGGTGTCAAGCGTTTAGGTGAAGTTTAGATTGTGGCGAGAACGAATCGAATCATATTAAGATATTATCTCTCTTTATACGATTCAAACGCAATGATAGCAGTCAGCTGTACGAGAAAAACACCAACTCACATACCTACCCATTCATCAATAAAGGACTCCAACATTTCACTGTTGCTAAAGTTAACTTAAGATCGACTCAAATATAGTCAATCTAAACGCAGAACACTGTTTTGCATAAACATAGATGCTATACGATAATTGATTGTATTTCACTTGATATCCTGTTATTAAACTCTTATATTTAATCACTAGTGTGGTTGTTTTTCCGAAGAAGATATCCACTTATCCAGTTCAGAACATTCGTCACCGGGGATTACCACGGTTTACCACTTTTTGAATATCATCTGATCGAAAAATGAAACTGCACCTTGTGTCACGTGGTCTCCCACTGAGAAGATAGAAATAAGATTTCTACTATCCTCGTGTTCGAATTAACAGAAGCAAGCCGTCAAAGAATGACCGTTAAGAACAGATGTTTGTACTCGGTGACCTCCCTCGGGTCGCCTGACACGGGAAGGAAGAAGGTAGAAGCCAAATTATTGGCTGGAACCCTAAATACGGAAGTGGCACCTTCTTCCTGTCAGCGAAAAAAGGAAAAGACAAAGTTAGTTGTTGGACAGGGTTCTTGGCGGACGGAACCAAAAGCCAAGTACTCCGGGTAAAAGAAGACGAAAAGAATATCTAGGACACGAAAGAGCCAGTTCTTCAAGCCAGTATTAAAAATAGCATAAAGTCTGTTAGCCCGTAAAAGAGAAAATATTCACCACAGGAACTCCACAAAAAAAAAAGAAAAAAAAAAGATAAGTAAACTTTGAGACCGTTTCTCCTTATACCCAATATCATATACCTTCTCTCTCTCAATTTGAATGAAAACGAAAGAAAAGAAAAGAAGAAAGACATTTATGTTCATGGCCTATTCATTCATGATATATTTGACACGTTGAAGGTGTATATCTATGCGTAGTAAAAGATTGGTATATTTCAATGTTCCCACGTGGTCTAAGTTGTTATTTGTGGCGTCTGCTACGAGTTTATTTCATGTTTCTTTTTCAGCTTCTATTCGCCTTATGATACGCTCGCTTAAAATTGTCCTATTAATTCCTTTAAATTCTTATACGGGAAACCGGAATTGCTGACTACTCTAATTAATATTATTACGACTAAACCTAGAGGTCCGTATTTTCCATTGTTCTAGGGGAGGAAGTCTAGCGGCCTTGGTGGATGTGGATATAGTTTGAAATTTGGAATTCCTTGCCAGCGGCGGTCAGTCTGGCCATAAATTAATCCCCCACATAATATGCCAGTTCTTATATGCCTGAGAAAAAAACTCTGAAGGAGGACTTATTCTACAAGGGATCAAGTGCCAACCTGCCCCGTCTTCACACGTGCAAAAATAAAGTCCCGTTTTGGGATTTTAAAGAATTTGCCGTCACACTTGGAACAGTTCGAATTATAAATGCCCCATAATTCCGAGAGCTGTCTAGAAGGTGAAATTTCGTCCAAAGTTCGAAGTTAGCTGCACGTCAATCAAAAATACAACGTGTTTAGAGTGGAGAAGGATGAGTTTATAGACCATCGTTGTTTCACCATTCTTGTTGATTGTGGAATAGTATAGAACCTTGTGGGAGATAAGGCTGTTTGGTCATTGGTGCCCACTGATATTCTCAGATGTTTGCAGTGGCAGGTATCAATCTTATTCATAGTCGTTTTTGGAGCTTACGAATTGTTACAATTGTATATCATCTAACACACACATGTTGCATCGTATAGGCGAACTCTCTTTGTTACATAAATCTTCCATCAACAGATCCATATATTACAGAAACCTTGGAAAGCCATGAACTTTTTTTTCTGTACTATTTAGAATATATAAACCGATAATAGAAGATTTTAAAATCAATCTGCTCTGTCGGATAGCGCACACGATAAATTCGAGCGTACACCGTTAACAACAACTTGATCAAATTTGACAGCTACATCTGTTGTTCTTCCCTTATCTATACTTCCCTGATGTTGATATACAAATTTGCTCAACCTTGCTAAACTCTCCCCTTTGAAATAATTTTAGTCACTGCCTTTTTATAAATCTTAAGGCCTCTCCCTAGGGGACGGGTAGGGCCCTGTTATCACACTGAACCAGACGAAAGAAGTAAAAAAGCATTTATCTATTAAGTTTGCCCCTATAATGACTTCGATTCTCATCGAGTGCCTAAAATATTTGGGCCAGTTGTTTAAAAGCTAGTGGTACATATTAATATCAGAGTTCTAACTCCACTTGAACTCAGTAGTTGCCGTCTTGTTCAATTCCAAGCTAAGATCGGATGTATAGCAGTGAACCAATACTTAGTAAGACAATTTAACAAACTAGTATGTTCAATCCTCACTGAAAGTTTTTTTGATTGTGTTCTTCTTGGCCAAATAAATCTTATTTGAAAGTGAACATTACAGCTGAGTATTGTCTAGCAAACTGGTCTTACAATTCGTTTCGAATATAGTGAATTTGATTCTCACTAGGTGTCTTATAATTCCGGTCAGTTTATGTATCAAGTTAAAATATTTTAAAAAGTGTTTTACCGAATATAAATTAGTAGCCATCACGTTCATCCAGTGACCTGGGTGCTCGACTGCGTGACTCACAGCTAGGGTCAATCATGGGAACTATTATGTGGATGAAAGGAACGGTCACATGCAAAACTTGAGTATCTTTTTAAAAAGGTCTTGTCTGTCAGTATCCTGTAAGGGTAAGGAACGACTTTAATTTTGGTTCTGTGATTTAGTAAATCCTTCATCGACTCAAAAAATCACTTCACGTCTTTACATCTGGCTTATTTGAGACTGTTTTGCAGGGAAGTTGAAATACAGTAATAAACTGAGTGGAATTTTTCTGTGGCCCCATTCCTGACTTTTCCTTTTCTTTCTGATGTTAACTTGTCATTATTTCTTCTTTGTCTCCGGAAAATTTCCGTGCAATCTAATCATGCAACACATAGAGCAATGGCCAGCAAACTAATCTCGAAGGCCGTTAGTTCAATTTTTATTGTGTGAACAACAATTGCTGTCTTGTACAGTGATAAGCTTAATGATGGGATGGCCCCTAAGATAGAAAAGTCTTTAATCAAGCTTTTAGTGATTTAGACCTTCAATGCACTTGTGCCCTTCCTCCTTGAGTTTATTTTAAAGATATCTCCTCGAGGAGGAGTAGAGTATCACCCAAATAAAAACACCTCAATCAATTTTGTTTTAAAATAAAAAAAGTCAGTTTGTTTATGGCTAAATAGAAAATCTTAATATCCTCTAACTGTTGACTTAACGTCGTAGGGAATAAATAAATTTAAATGAAAATTTGATTGAATTAAAATAATTACTAAAATATGCAAAAACTCCCATAGGCTTCGGACAGGAATAGGAGGACGCATGCGCAAAGAAAAGGGACCATCCCGACAAAAGGAGAAACCTTATTCTTTTTCAGCAGCGACCAGCGAAGTAACAACACCTTGCTAACTCGTGGAGGATGCCATGCGTTCGTCTTTAGAAGACGCATTGGCTAACCCTTCCACTGGTAGTAGTCGTCTCTTTCACTACCAACCCATGACTAAAACACCGGAATTTGACGAACTCCCAAAAGTGACTAACACATCGCTAAAGCTTTCTATATCGAACACGTTGTTTAAGCTTTAGATACTGAATAAGGACACATATGTATCCAAGAAACTATTAACGCATTTTTAACACTTTGACAGGGGGATTCAACCATTTCAATTGTATTCAGGGAGAATTTCTTTACCCACTGAATGGTTGTTGAACCCAGAAATAAAGGAAAAATATAAAAAATGCCTTCGTCTTCTATCTTTTTTCATATAATTCTTTTCGGCCTTCTTATCCAAGAAATATAAACCAACAAAACAAAAGTGGGATAAGTGTAGGATAACCCAGAATGGAGTTAGATAGCAAACTGCAACACAGCTTGCCCAAGGTCCCCATAACGTTAGGAATTATGAAGCTTGGCACATAAACCTTAATTTCCTTACAATATCTGCTATTAATAAGTGGTCACTCAACTAGCAGCAGTGATCAGGTTGATCCATATATCAGTGATCCTCTGTGGATAACTGCGATTCGGGCCAAAAAACTGTTAATTCCATGAATTTTGTCAGATTCACTAGTTTGAGAGTATTATAAATGTAATATACGAATAGAACTAAATAAAAACGTAAATAATAACAAATTTGTTTTAATTCAAATCATTTTTCATTTATTTAAGGCGAAGGAAAATTTTTTTCATTTTTTTCCTTCTACGAGAATATCCCATAAATCTATATTCAAAATCATCTAAAAAACTTTTTTTCATTAACAAAGTTTCTGTCGGCAATTCATTTTACAAAACTACTAGCATTGAATACCTTATTCACGTGTTAATATATGTCGGCTAAAAAGTTCATAAGCTGACCAAGATACTCTCATGGAGTGTGACTAAAAAAGGGTTTATCATTTTAAACTAATTCCTCTTACGAGAGTGAAGGAAAATTTACACACCCCAAAATCAATTTATACGACGGATTCCATTTTCAGCCAATAGTAGTCAAAAATTTTATAACAAGTCCAGGCATTCTTGCAGGTAAGAAATAAGAGAAGAAAATATGAATATTACTTACTTGTATAATCTGTTTTTAGGTGTGCGGTTGACAGAAGTATGTGTTTTTTTTCCTTCTTTCAAATGTTCGTTTTTACTTTTCTTAAGAGGGGAGCGAATGTTGAGTCAATGATAATTTTTCAAAAAGAATTTCTAAAAACATAGGAGCGTCTTCAATCTAGACCATAGAAACATTTTGGCTTCACTGTGGAAGCGTTAATTATATGAATGTTTATAATGACCAGACGAGAGAGAGAGAGAGAGAGAGAGAGAGAGAGAGAGAGAGAGAGAGAGAGAGAGAGAGAGAGAGAGAGAGAGAGGGTGTGGCTGGGCATTTTAAATTCCATTTGTTAGATCTTACTTTGATGACTGCGGTATACCTTGGTGATGTGACTCCCGTTTCTTAAAACAGACATTTCGACGGTCGTCAGGCGCCAGGCACTCGACCAAAGAATTCACTAATGTCATTGTAGATTATTCTAAGTAAATTGTGAATCTTCTATGGCATACGTTTGGGTAGTAAAAATAAACAGTTTAGCTTTTTCTATATTAAAAGGCACACGTTTCATTGCGATTTTTGATCGACCGCCAGGCGACTAAAAGAATAACTTTAATCACCCAAATAAATTTTTAGTCGACAGAATCTATTGAACGAACGGAATCTCAAAGGCTATATATATATATATATAATGCTAAACTGAATTGTTTGAATTAGAACTATTTGACTAAACTGAATAGCTTGAAATAGTAATGTTTTTGATAATCAAACTGTGTATTTATGCTAAACTGAATTGAACTGATTATTTGCATAAAAATGGATTTGGCATAAAATAACCTACAAAGGTTGATATGCCATAAAACCCAACCAACCCACTAACCAACCAACCATTTAAAAAGTATAGAGACTGAAACTTTTTATTTTATTTTTTTATTTTTTATTTTTTACCAATACGGCCATTAACAATGGATAGATAAAACAAAACATTACTAATCTTCAAAAAACTGACTATAACAATCAACGAATTTATTCCAGCAAGTGTTCCATTGTACAAAATTTCTCAGAAATTCCTCCGTCGCATTTTAATGTTTTCCACTTCCTCAAACATTTTCCTTGGGGTGAATTTTAACAATAAAAAGAACCTGGTTGTGATGGCTACAATCCTAAAAATCCAAAAAAAATCAAAGATTATCGTCAATAGTTTTCATCCCCACCTACACACATTATTGATTAAATTAATGTTTTACGATTTTTTAATCAGATTTTGAGTCAAACTTGTTGAATATTTATTGGCAAATAAAACATATTTCTAAATCTTGTTTCCATTATTTAAAATTTGAATTAAGGCAAAGTAATTTATTTAAATAAATAAAACAAAAGAAAAAAAAAAAGACCTGAACCTGTAGATATCTATAAACTCCAAAACGATTTCAGACAAAAAAAAATAGTCTCAGGGAAATAACTCTAAGAAACATTTTAGAGATAGCTTCCCTTGAAAGTCAAGGGAAGCAACTCTTATATGTTAGTTCTAGCGCCCCAATATCTTAAAAATGGAGTAGACGAAGTCAAAATTTATTACAATGACACATGATGTACATAGTAAGAAACAAGATATTAGTTTTATATTCTATACAATACTATGAATTAAAAAGTAAATTAACTGATGAGCAGCTTATATAAAAAAAAAAACTCTGGGATATAATTTAATCATTCAGAACAGACTATTACACTTGTTAATCGACCTTTAATTGATCTTCAAGCAATTAGATGTTTAGCATAAAATCAATCGATCAATATATATATATATATATATATATATATATATATATATATATATATATATATATATATATATATATATATATATGTGTGTGTGTGTGTGTGTGTGTATGTGTGTGTGTGTGTGTGTAATTTTATGGTTTGGTAATTTAAAAAAAAAAAAGATATTGGGATATGAAGATGTACGTGTGAATAGCGTAGACATAGAGTCAACGGCGGTTGATGACGACCAGTTTCTCAACGATGTGATCATCAGACCAAGAGATTTCCATGTGTTGGACCTCCTTTTATATACTGTTGTGTATGGAATGATAGAAAAACTGTATCAACTAGTGGCTCAACTGGGGCTGCAGAATACACCGACTGCATTTTTGCAGAAGGGTAAGACTATCCAACGAGTGTCCTGTTGATGACACTAAACAATCAGATGGTGACGCTTCAGTAATGCTGGAGCTTTGGCGAATGTAGAGTACCTTTTTATTGCCATCGCTCCCAGGTCCACTCAAGCCCGCAGTGGTAGCACCTGATAGGTTCCTATCAATAAATTGAATAGAACTAAAGTGTACTAATGCTAAACTGAATTGTTTTGAAATAGAACTGTTTTTGTCATTTAAATTATGTACTTATGTTAAATTGATTGTTTGAAATAAAACTGTTTTTTACATTTAATTGTGTGTAAACAAAAAAAAAATGTATTTATGCTAAACTGAATTGTTTGAAATAGTGGTGTTTTTTTTCGTCCGTCTCCACAACTTTCGCGAATTTCTTTCCCATTTTTTATAGAGACATTTCTATCGGTTGTAGCAATTGAAAAGCACCGGTCTTAAAGTATGATTCCTCTGTTTAAAGTACTTATGAATATTTCTAAATGGTTGGTTATTTGGGTTTTATTGCATATCAATCTGTGTAGGTTATTTAACGCCGAATCCATTTTTAAACAAATAATCAGTTCTATTTCAGACAATTCAATTTAGCATTAGTACACGGTTTAATTGCTAAAACATTTCTATTTCAAGCTATTCAGTTTATTCAAATAATTCTAACTCAGCTAATTCAGTTTAGTAGAAGTACATATTTTGTTCACACACGCTTAAATGTCAAAACAGTTCTATATTAAACAATTCAGTTTAGCATTAGTACGCTGTTTAAATGTAAGTACAGTTTGATTGTCAAAAACATTTCAAGCTATTCAGTTTAGACAAACAGTTCTAATTCAAACAATTCAGTTTAGCGTAAGTATGCAGTTAGTTCTATTTAACCCATAGATAGTGCCCTATCAGGTGCTACCATTCCGGGGCAGAGTGGACCTGGGTGCAATGGTAATGAAGGGCTGCTCCGCATTCTCCAAAGCCCCAGCATCACTGGTACCTCTCCATCATATTGTTTAATGTCATATCCAGGACACGCATTGGAGGTCAGTGTATTCTATAGCCCCAGCCGACTGGGCAACACACAGGGTTTATGTCAAAACAGTTTTATTTCAGATAATTCACTTTAGCATAAGTAGACAGTTTAGATATCAAAACAGTTCGAGCAATTCAGTTTAGCATAAGTAGACAGTTTAGATATCAAAACAGTTCAAGCAATTCACTTTAGCATAAGTAGACAGTTTAGATATCAAAACAGTTCGAGCAATTCAGTTTAGCATAAGTAGACAGTTTAGATATCAAAACAGTTCGAGCAATTCAGTTTAGCATAAGTAGACAGTTTAGATATCAAAACAGTTCGAGCAATTCAGTTTAGCATAAGTACGCAGTTTAAAAGTCAAAACAGCTCTACTTTAAACAATTTAGTTTAGCATAAATACGCAGATTAAATGCCAAAAACAGTAAACTAAAACCACAGTTTAGTTCTATTTAACCTATAGAAGGACCCTTACCAGGTGTTACCACTCCGGGCCAGAGAACGATGGCAATGAAGGTGTACTCCGCATTCCCTAAAGCTCCAGCATTACTGGAACCTTACCATCAGATTGTTTAGTGTCATACCTGTTTTCTCGATGAAGAGGTCTTACCCCTCTGCAGAGAAGCAGTTGGTGTATTCTACAGACCAAGCCGACCGGGCAATATTATTTTTTGGTGTACAGTATATACGATGTGTCTTCAATAAGTTTCCAGACATTTCCAGCAGGACAATGCACCAGTCCACAACTCTATCCTTGTCACAGACTATTTGACTAAGATGGGCATCAAGACAGTTCCTCGCCCTACCTATAGTCCAGACCTTGCTCCCTAATCTCAGAGGCTGTTGTTATGATACAATTGAGAAGATGAAAGAGGCTGTGACGAAGGTCATTGACACGCTCACACAAGAGGACTTCAATGGGGCCTCCCAGAAGTTGTTGGAACGGTACAACAAGTGCATTGCAGCCGGAGGAGATTACTTTGAAGGGGACTAGAGTTTCATGTGTTTACTATCAATAAAAGTACCCGTACGAAAAAAGTCTGGAAACTTATTTAATGATCCTCGTATATATCGCAATGCACTGTGGTATTCCACCTGAGCAATAAGAAATTTTATTGTTTCTCTGGTTATCGCAAAAATTATTATTATAATTTCTGATTACTGATTATTGAAATCAAATTATCAATAAAATCCATAAACGTTAAAATTTACAAAACAAATACAAAAGCCAGACAAATATGATTTGAATATTTTTAGCAATTGATCTATTGATTCTATTATTTAAAAAATCTTTTATTTAAATGTCTCGAAAATTTAGCTTTATAGTATGTTATGATTACATCCCTTTCCTTCCAAATGATACTTGTTATTGCTGCTTGGCGGTGTAACCAAAGTAACATATAAAACAGTGTGGCAAAGTCAAACTCTCTCTTGCTTTGATAACCAGAGGCATGCGCAACTGCATGCGTTTGCCGACATAAAACGGGTGTGCTCTTGCTCCAACAAACCTCGTGTAATACGGCGCACGATGCTATGCTTTGACGTAAGTCGTCACATAACTACCATTCTATTAAGGACTCTTAACTTATACCAGAAGACTTTCAACAGCATGATAGGACTTTTCTCTATAAGGTGTATTTTTGCGATCCATTAATTTTTGTATTTTTTCTATTGAGATTGCTTAGGCAATAAACATGCTGTTAATTCGTCGTGAATTGTCTTTCATTGAGACAAATATCATGAGAAAATATCAAACCATGATACTTTCCCTCTACTACAAGTGTCCAAATTGTGTTCCTCACTCTTAAATAATTGTGGTGGTGGAATATGAGATTCAGATAAGACAAATATGTGAAGACAAACCGTTCAAGTCATCAACATCAAAGCCCACTCAATTCAATTTCCACAAATGATGTGTGTCCAAACTCAAATCATTTCATTGGACCGACTTGAGAGAGAGAGAGAGAGAGAGAGAGAGAGAGAGAGAGAGAGAGAGAGAGAGAGAGAGAGAGAGAGAGTTTGACGCCCCATTTTAATTGCAACAATAGTCATGCCACTTATTAACCATTAGAAGTACTATTTGGAAAGCAAGAAATATAATCCCAACTAGTATGTTAAAATAGCTATTAATTTTTCTTCTAAATATACATTTTTTTTTAATCTTTATATTCTTAGTATAAGAATATGTTCATGTATCATTAAAAACATTAAACAAGGATTTAGTTCGATAAGACTCATACAAATAAACTAAAGATAACGCAAATAAATCGAAAAACAAGGTGAGACGCTACTCACCCCAAAAGAAACAACTGATTCTATGTACATAAAGATTCTTACTAGAATTTACTGAACTTTGCTTAAACACGAGCCTTAATTTGCTTCCAGTTCCCTGCAATTACTAAGTGATGAGCCAACGAGCAATACTGAACAGGTTCATCGCAAGCTTAACTTCGATGATTATGTGGGAATATCTGCCCTAGGCGACTTGACCGTAAGTTATACAGTAGCACTTGAACTGGGATGGGGGTAATCAGTTGAAAGTAAGCATTTTATCTGAATCCCATAATCAACCACTACAATTATTTGCGTGTGAGGAACACAATTCGGATACTCGTAGCAGAGGTGGTGTAGCAGAGGAAATGTATCATGGTTTAATATTTTCTCATGCTAAACTAAAAAAAAAAATGGTAAGAATTGTACTTTGACGAAAGAATCTTAATTGTTTAAGATTATTTAGACAAAGAAAATGCTTGGAGATTAGAAAAAATATGGTAAATATGATTTTGGCAAGTAGACGGGCCATCTGTGGTGTTCATGAAAGTTTTCAGTGAAGAAAATCAGATTCTTCATAAAAAGACAGTTGTACCCGTGCAGAAGGAAGGCCGAGTTGAATATAGAGAGAGGAATAAAGGTGATCTAAGACTTCTCGGATACCAAGTATGAGTGAGAAATACGAATTAAAATAGGTTGGAGTTGAGAAGATAGATCCAGTTCTCTGACCATCAAAATGGCTTGGAGAATTCCCCAGATTTGGAAAAGTTGTTTAAAAATCAATTGGGATAAATAGAAACTGACAATAAAGATTAGTAGATACTTTAACCCACCAAGACACTGGTTGGACATCGAACTCAATATAAATTAGAGTTTTCGACATCTCAGACAGAGATTGTAGGAGAAGGTCCGAAGAGAATCAGTCTTGAGAGTAGACGAGACCAAGTGCCAGACTTAGAATACTTAAGACTTAACTTACTTTGAGACCATTTGCAACTGTGTTACATTTTCAGTGTCATTCGACAAGGACCGAATAGGAAGAGTTAAATCTTCTGTATACAACAAACGATATCAACTGTGTTGTTACATTTCTAACACAGGTTCACTTCATTGCTTAATTTTGTGTTGGTTACATTATTTTGATGTAAACCCCATAAGACTAACAATATTACTCCTAGCAAAAAATATGCAATGAGCACACTTGGCAGATGTTTAAGTTTATTTAGCAGTAAACAAACTATTAACAAAAAAGACGTAAAATATATTTTCTTTTATATCTGAATATTCTAGCTTCATAAAATATTTTTTGAAACAAACAAGATTAAATCGCTTAAAATAATGATATAATTTTCATTCGAAGTTGAATATTTACGTGAGCTAATTCCATAATTTTTGCCAAAATTTGTTGCCAGAATTCAAACGTATCCCACTTTTTGACCTATATGATTTTTTTCCTAAGTTAGGTTTGATATTTGATCGTCAGCTTGATTAGGTCTTTGGTATAAATGTGCATTGATTCGTCACCCTTGCTTACTTGTAGCGTCGATGTTTGAACTCAGGACTAAATAAGAAAAGGACTAAAAATAGAAGATTCTTAAAAATCTCTAACTCCTTTTACACGACGAAATCTTTCACTAAAAAAAAACAAACAACCCCCCCCAAAAAAAAACAAAAAAGAAAACAAAAAAGAAAACAAAAAACAAAATAAATAAAAATAAAACCACAAACATAAACAAAATCAACAACAACAAATAAAATCAACAAATAAATAAACAAAACAAACACAAAAACACAACTCACCGTAAATATAGAAACTTCGTTGTTTAGTTCCTTCGACTTTCCTCAGTTACTGAGTCAGGAGAAATGCAGAATAATTGGTGCAAACACAAAATATTCAAAGTAGATTTGTGGGTCTTTTGTTGTTTCGAGAGGAACCAACTTTTCTTGGGTCGTTGGAGTTTCATTCTCTCTCTGTCCTCACTCCGGTTCTCTTGTTCCGGTCTCCAGTTAAAAAAAAGCAACAACTCACATACAGAGAGAGAGAGAGAGAGAGAGAGAGAGAGAGAGAGAGAGAGTGAGTTGAAAAGCTAAACAAACAAATCCCGAGCTTTTTATGAGGGTTCTTAGAATAGCAAACCACAAATTCCCTCTGTATGAGTGGCTCGCTAGACCTGCTCCCCGCAAAAAAATTAGAAAAAAAAAAATGTTTTACCCATTATTTCCTTCTTTTGCGTTATAAAGTAAGGGAATTTATAAAGTAAGGGAATTTATACCTATTGTGATGAACACTTGAAACTTGTATGAAAACATTCGCCCCACAAAATCGGTATCTCTGATTAAGAAAAATCCAATTAGTAGTAATCGCTTTCCATAATGAAATAATAAGACGCTTTCCGGAAAATGGAGTAAGGCTGGATAACGATTACCATAAAAAATAAATATACTGTCAGCTGTTCCTAATTTATCAAATAAAGTGAACGAAATATGTCTAGTGTCTTTTCGAAAAAATAAAATTTGCTTTGGCATAGAATTAACCAACAAGGGTTGACATGCCTTAAAAACAACAAACTTAACAATAAATCCAATCCTTCGTACAATAGAAGAGAGATTTGAATTGAATTTCACAGCTAAACAGACATTTCTAATGATGATATTTGTATATCACAAGCTTATCAGTTCTTCGTGCTGTCGAAAAAAAGATTGAATTTCACAACTAAACAGCCATTCTTATTGATACTATTTTTATGATTCAAGTTCACCAGTTCTTTGTACTAGAGAATAGAGGTTGAATTTCTCAAACAGTCACTTCTATTGACAGTATTTGTATATTGCAAGCTTATCAGTCTTTCTATCCCGGCGGGCTGGGGCTGAAGAATACATCGGCTGCAACTCTGCTAAGGAGTAAGACTACTCCCTCAGCGAGTGTCCAGAATATAATACTAAACTGCATCAGATGGTGAGGCTACAGTTCTGGAGCTTTGGGGTAATGTGGTGTGCCACTTCATTACCATTACTTCCAGGTTCAATCTAACCCAGAGCAGTTGTACCTGTTATGCTTTCATCTATGGGTCAAATAGAAATATTTAATAGAAATATTTAATCATTAATAACATTTGAAACAATTTAGCTGTGTGCAAACGAGTAACTGGTGTTAAATCAAATTATAAGTCATCATCATCATCATCATATCGTGCTGGCAGCACGGATATCCCTGACCCTCTCTCGCCACTCCTCCCTATCGTTCATCGCCCTAGGTAGGTCTTCAGGACAACAACCTGTATCCTCACATAGCTGCTGAATGTACGTTCGTGCTGGTCGTCCTGCTTTTGCGCGGCCGTGTGTGGGGATCCATAAGAGTACATCTCTTATGAGTTCATCTCTGCTTCTCCAGCAATGTCCTGCATGTCTGGTTCGCCTAACTTGAATAGTTTTCGTGATAGGGGGCAGGTGGCCGTACAGTTGGTGTCTTGTGGGGTGTTGCTGCCAGGACTTGTTGAGGATTGCACGCAGCATTCTTGTGTAATTGCCATCTAGTTTCTTCTCCAGCCGTTTTGTTAGCGTCCATGTAGTGCATCCATATAGCAGTATCGATGTGACCGCTGCCTGGAAGAAACTGCGTTTCATTTTATCGGTTAGGTCTGATTTCCATATAGTCGATAGCCTATTGATAGCTGTCCATACTTTCGTTAACCTCGTTTCGATGTCCTTTTCGGTTGATTCGACGCTGCTTCCTAGGTACGTGAATTTGTCTACTAGTTTAAGAGGGTTCCTTCTAGAGTGGAGATGTCCCCCGTTTGGTTATAGCACATATATTCCGTTTTGTGTGCATTAACATGGAGGCCTATGCTTGCTGCTGCTCGTTCCAAACTATGCAGAAGTGTTTCGGCTTGGTCAGGTGTATTTGCCAGTATCGCTATGTCATCGGCGTAGTCGGCGTCGGTAATTGTTGTTGCGGGGTATCTTCTGCTTCTTTTCTTCGTCAGTTCGACGCCATTCTCTTTGATTTTGTCAATCGATGTTCTAAGTACGTAGTCTAGACAAATGAGTAGATAGCAATATTTGGAAGCATTTAAATATGTACAAACGACTTAATAATGTCGAATGGGATCATTAGTGTTAAGTAGGAATACTTGAAACCATTTATCTGAGAGTAAATAAAACTATGAGTGTTAGATAGCAATATTTGATACCATTTAGCTGCGTGAAAACAAATGAGCTCAAACTCATTTAAAAATTTTGTTAACTACAAAATATTCGTTTACAAATTATATATATATATATATATATATATATAATTTGGTAGTAAAAGACCTAAGAGGATTGATATATCATAAAACCCGATCAACCAAATATCCTTATCAGTTCTTCAAAGAAATGTCGCTGAATTTCACTATTAAACAGACCCAACAATTGGCACTATTTGTTTGATGTAAGCCTATAAGATGTATGCAAATTGATGTATGCAAATTTGGTGACCTTAGTCGAGGGCCACACGAAGTCTCCTTTTCAATAGCTACAACACTGACGTATAGGAGAGGGCCCTACTCCATTCCCAGGATTGCTCTACTTTACCCTTGATCCTTACTTTAAAATGCTGAGTATTAAGCAAGGTGGCATCAAGTACCATTTTTTGAGTCTTTAGTATAACTCGACCAGGGATTGAACCCAGATCTCCCGAACTATTGGCCTATCCATACAATAGAATTATGGAAAATAGA
>OY757921.1:50474948-50494948 GCA_963585895.1 Sepioteuthis lessoniana
TTGTATCTGTATAGATCGATTCTTCGGTGCGAAATCCAATCAGCCATTACATCCATTTTCTGCCTAGAAAACAGATACGTTCATGTGTTAATTCTAGTCTGTCAGCTAAACGCTATTATCAGCATTTCTATCGCTGTGCTGATTACATTGGAACTGGTGTTTGTGATAGAAACTAATAACTTTTCTACATTTCTTTTGAAGTCCAACTCAAGCGTCTACTGTTTTTCTTCCATGATTTCATTTTCATCAAATTTTAAAAGATTTCTATTAAAATGTTTATCTTTACGATGGACTACGATATGTGTTTTTTATAACATTATTGTTGATAGTTTATCTCGCACACGATTAACAGTTAAAACAATGTATGACTAATCATGATTACTACTAAATATGATTAATGATTAAGTGATAAATATGTTTTAGTTATTGATGAGGAGAATTCGAAATTAATTGTAATTAAATAATCGATTATCAGCAATATCTTAGGTAAATTTACTTGAAATCAATCTTGGCTTGATAGTTTTGTTGCTGTAATTTTTAAAAATATGGAAATTCTGAGAATAAAGATAAAATGTTAACAAATCTTAAGGGCTTTTTAAAATAAATCCTTCGACTATGTTCCTTTGAAAATCTATTTAGGTTATAATCACTTATGTCTGAAAGATAAAAAGGAAATGGAATGATTGTTAGTGATTATTAAAAAAACGAAGAAAAACTTGATGATCAATATTTGGAAAGCTAAATGATAAAAGGTTATTCGTTGAATAACTTTAAAAACACATTGGATGACATCAATGACTCGTCTAAAATTAATTCTCATCTATAAAATACATTTGGAAAAAGCAAAAAAAAAAAAAAAAAAAAAAGACTAGTATGATCAATTAAAACGGTTCTTTACGTGTTTAAAGTAAACAGATAAATCTACTGGTCTTATATTTGAGGGCGTAATCATTTTTGAAAAAAATAAAGTAAGATTAATACATCAAAACAATTCTATCCCTAATAAAAAAAACTACAACAAAACCCTTTGTGACTTACACACTATGATACGTATATTTATGGGTATATATTAAATTATCTTATCTTATCTTATCTTATATATATATATATATATATATATATATATATATATATATATATATATATATATATATAATCAACCGAATTCAAAGTTCCAAGAGTTACTTTTTATTTTTTGTAAGGTTTCTTTCTTCAAAACGAATTATACTAAACTTGCACCCTCACGATTAAAAAAAAATATGCCCAATCTTAAAAAAGAGAAACTATATATATATATATATATATATATATATATATATATATATATATATATATGTATATATATATATATATGAACATGAAAGTAAAAACATGTTTATAAACTATTTTTCTAAATTGATTTGATTTTTTTTCTGCCATTTAAATACCTGCCTTTAAGTCAGTTGGTCTATTTTTGTCACTCCATTCACAAACACAAACATATATACACTCACATACATACATGTAAATATCAAATGCTCGAATATCAATCAATGTAGAAATATT
Source organism: Sepioteuthis lessoniana (assembly GCA_963585895.1). Taxonomy (NCBI): domain Eukaryota; kingdom Metazoa; phylum Mollusca; class Cephalopoda; order Myopsida; family Loliginidae; genus Sepioteuthis; species Sepioteuthis lessoniana. The sequence goes on from OY757921.1 coordinate 50,476,494, forward strand.
TCGAGTCACATATGAGAGTTGTACTCACACACACACACACACACACACACACACACACACACACACACACACACATACATATATATATATATATATATATATATGTGTACAACATACATGAATATATGCATATATATGTATGTATGCGAATATACAAATATATATATATATATATATATATATATATATATATATATATATTATGAAATTGTACTTTCGTATCTATTTGTGTTTTTATATATATATATATATATAAAGATATATTCATAAAAATTTATATATATATATATATATATATATATATATATATCTGTGTATGTATATACGTATCACTGTATTTGTGCATTTTTATGTATGCATGAATATATATATATATATATATATATGGAAATTTCATTGAACATAATAGACATTTTATGCCTACATATTCTCTTTTGGATCCGTTAAAATTCCCGTATTACTTTTATCGTATTCGGGGGGAACTGATTAAGGTATTAAGTGCTAACGTACTTAAATGTCTTTAGCTACTGGCACTATTTACAGAATTACATTTAAAAGCAAGCGCCATAATCTCCAACAGCAAAGACGTCCTTACACAGTAGTAATTTGCTAAAACAAAAGTTACATCACTTTTGTAACAGATTCTCCCCTGATGATGGCCCAAATTCGGGCAGAAAGTACTAGGGATACATACAATTATGGACAATACCTTAATCATTTCCCACCGAATACGATAAAAGTAATACGGGAATTCGAACGGATCCAAAAGAGAATATGTAGGCATAAAATGTCTATTATGTTCAATGAAATTTGCATTAACGAAGAAATGCTGCCTAAATATACACATATATATATATATATATATGCACACACACACACGCATACACACACAAATATATATATGCATACTGTGAAATTGTAATTTTCACCCCATACGAATGTGCATATATACGCATAAGTATTTGCAGAAGTAAATACACACCTGAATACGTGTGTGAAATTGCGTATACATGTATTTACAGATATCCTTAAGTTCTAAGAATGTAAATGAGGTAAAAGTTTCCACTATTTCATTCCTCTATAAGTTAATTAAGCATCGTTTTTTTTTCTTTTAAACCCCTTTTAAGTATTTCTCTGGTTAAATTTTGTAATAATGTTATATTTTGTTTTACTCTCCGAAAACTCAGACCTCCGTTTAAGCGAAAGTCAAGTCGGGGTTTTTGCCATAGCGACTGCTTCGTCGCACGATGTATCATCAATGCTGTCAGTAAAAGCAACTTCCGGTGGTTTGCTGTCCTCTGAGCCGACCACACTTCCGTTCTGCGCGGTCATGCGCGGCTCTAACTTGTGCGCGGCCGCCGGAGCGAAAAAGGGGCGACTACTCTTGGCGATTGCTCCGCCTGTCGAGCTGTGTATTGAGGTGCTTGTCACGTTTCGTGTATTCTTCTGTGGCTGACACAGCACAATGTAGATTTTCGGCGCGAAAAGGCAGGCCAGTGCCACCGTAGCTGAAATGCTTACACACATGCACAACGACGTGATCTGGATCTGAAATGAAAAAAAAAAAAAAAGAACAAAAAAAAAAAAAAAAGCAAAAAGAACAAATAATCAAATTAGTTATAACATGGTATACAAAATATGTATATTACTTTTGTAGTATTGTACATAAATGGTAACAGGGTGCGAATAAATAAATTATTGAAAAACGTGGTGACGGGGAATGACCATGTTACCCACCAAAGTCGGAAGTGAGCGCGAGGTGTTCAGTGAACCCCAGTATATATACATATATATATATAATGGATTTCGGGAGTTTTCTTTTTTGGTGGCTGGGGTGAGAGGAGAAAAACGGAACGGAGATCGAGGAAAAATCAATCATATAAGAAAGTCAGCTTCCTAAAAGAACTAAAAAAGTTAGCCCGCGTATGGTGTCCATTGTCCATCTTTTCCGGCCTCCCCAGTCTCACAGACTGAACGATGTCGGAGAGAAAGAAAGACCGAAGATCACAGTATTAAGAAGAGTTGTAATTTTGTTTTCCCTCCCCAGCCGACATTTAACCATCACAAACGTGATACCCACGAATAACTACGCAGCATTTTGTATCGCATGAATTGTTGGATTCATAATGATTCATGGTTTTAGTCTTATTAAGATAAATTCAAATCTGTGTATGTTATATCGTATAACATTATATTATATAATTGAATAATTTAAATCAGGCTGTTGTTTTACATTTCATCTCATGAAGATTTGAATTCATTACTTACTCACCCCCAAAGATATATGTAAATAATCTTACTAAGTATTTTTAAAGTGTGTAATGATGATTAAACAATCTACATTCAACAATGCATATTAGATCTTTTCATTATAGTCATTGGGTTTTTAATGAAGACTAGATATGTCACATGAAATGACACCTTCATACACATAAAAACATGTGTAAGTCTTTTTGCACGGAGCAATTAGTCCAATATTTTAGTACTTGTTAAGTTTAATAATATAAAAGGAAGAGATCTCAGTATTTAGAATGATACAGGAAAGGCGTATCAATTATTTGTAAACGGTTGTCTATTTTTATATCATAAATTAATATAAATTATTAAGATAAAACACAGGTGAACCTGTCTGGTCCTATTTAAAACAAAAGGAAAATTTTTTTTTTTATCGAACTTTTTTTCTTTTGCTGATAATCCCGCAGATTTTATAGGAAATTGGCAAGATTTGAAAAATCTTGATTCTCAGTGATTTCTCATGTGATTTCCTTCTTGCAATATAAATGTAATGTCAAAACAATCTCTGACTTTTTGACGTCGAATGGTTTTATTTGTTAATCTTATTGTGAGGTTTATTCTTTGATATAAAGGTGCTTAACTTGTGCAGAGAATGAATAACTGCGATTAATATGTCTATGGATATTGTGAGTAGAATTTTCTGAGTAAATATATCAGTCTAGTATTATATATATATATAATCACTCACACACTTTGATTCTTGTTTAATTGTCTTTAAGAAATGTTTCATTTAAAAAACTACTATTCAAAATGTTATATTAATTGTGCTAAATACGAAACAACTGTTATGGATTAGTAAAAAAAAAAAAAGCACCAATGATTACGATTTATCAGTAATTATTATGATTGATATGATTAATTACTGTTGCAACTATAATGAATTAATCTAACGCAATAGATGAAATATAATATTAATATAATATATATAATAATGCACAAAAAGGATTTATAATAATCATGATAATAATGTATAAATAATAATAATAAAAATGAAAAAAAAAAATTTAATTACAAATTGACAATCTATTATTATTTTGCTTCTTGGAAGTTTTTTTTTTTTTTACATCAGCGTCAGCTGATGGTCTTTCATTAGAGTCTGAGTGACAGCATGTCTCCACGGGTCTACAGGACTCTTTTCAGTATTCTGTCCGATCTCAACAATGCTGTAGTTTGGATGGTCTCAATTCGTCCTCCAATTTCCAACAATTTCAGCTCCCTTTTCAAGTTTTTGAAGACTGTTCCAAGTATGCTAATTAGAATTTGTATCACAGTCAACCTCACGCTCCACAGCTTTCTTAGTTCTCTGGCAAGGTCTAAGCACTTGTCTCTTTTTCGCTTATTTTGATATCCACTCCGTGGTCCGCCGAGACGGCAAAGCTCACGATACGATAACTTTTTAATTTTTAGTAAATTATCACAAGATCTGGTCTTCTGGCCTGGATTATCATTCGGTCTGGTCTTCTCCGCCGGGATTGGGTGATCTGTTTGTATCTTAAAATCTAAGAGAATCTTATGTATCTCCTTTTTCAGGACAAATCCTGGTTTACGCATGTAGCATTTGGTAATAAGGTCAACTTTCAATTTTTTGCACATTTACCTGTTGATCACCTTTCCCTCCCAGTCATATCTAGTCTTATACTCCTTTTGCACAGTTTTAACTAGAAGTTTTTCAATGGCGTCTGAGTGATAGTAAGTATCCCCATGTCCCTCTTGTAAGTATTTTAACTGATTTCAACAGAGCTGTCCACTAGATGTTTCTGATTCTTCCTATGACCTCCAGTTTTCTCACTCTCTCTTCCAAATTTATTGGTGCCGTTTGACGGGCACCAACTACAATTGCTATTACCGTCACCTAAATGTTCCCCAGGTTTTTCAGGTCTCTGGGAAGATCCAGGTATTTTTCAATCTTTTCGCTTTTTTTTGATCGGCTTGAACGGCAAAATCTATTCGATAAAAATATCTTTTCTTCTTGTTTATCAATACTAATCTTAGTCTTCTGGTTGGAATTAGGTGATCCACTTGTATGTCAAAATCCAGAGAATCTTTTGCACCTTCTTTTATATGACAGATCCTGGTTTGTACATATACTAGTTGTCAGTATGGTCAAATTTTAATCTGTATAATTGCCAGTGGATCATCTTTCCACCCAATCGCGCTTAGTTATGTATTCCTTTTGAGCCAGTTTGCTGTTTTCTCAGCATGAAAAGATGTGAAAGAATAAACCACTGAGGATAACTCTTTCATCTTTATCACAACATAACCTATAAATGCAATATCTCTGCGTATTATGAAATTCCTCGCAAGTTTTTCCCTCTAGAATTAGCTGGTCTTTCACTCAGTATATCTCCTCAGGTCCCCAGGACCTTTTTGAATATTCATGGAAATCTTTAAAATGCTACGATCCGGATGGTCCCTATTCTTACTCTATTTTCCCCTTCCTCCAGATTTTTTCTAATCTTTTGGGACTAATCAAAGCGTACCAACTACAATTGGTATCGTCACCACCATCATATTCCACAGTTGCTTTTAGCTCTGTGGCAAGGTCCAAGTATTTGCTTATTTTTCCGCTTTCCTTCAATTTCACTCGGTGGTCAATGAGAACAGTAAAATCCATGGAAAGATCTATTCATTTTGTTAATTAAGACAAGGTCTGGTCTTCTTGGCCGGATTGGTTAATCTGTTTGTATCTCAAAATCTCAGAGAATCTATCGCATTTCATTCTCTACAACGGATTATGATTATTATAATAATATCTCTATTACATGAAAACACAAAATAAAAAGAAAAAAGACACACACACACACACACACACACACACACACACACACACACACACACACACACACACACACACACACACACACACACACACGCACACACACACACACGCACACACACAGAGTAAGCTAGTATTCAAGCAAGTTTTCTTAAAGACGATGGAATACTGTTCATTATTTCTAATCTTATTTTTTCGAGACTCCTTGTTATTTTTCGAGTGTCGCAATCTAAATGGTAAAAGAATGGTCCCATATCTTCTGCCCAAGCGCTTTTGACCATACTTTTTGTTGTCATCAGGGGTAGTGTAGTTTTCAGTTGACTGTTGAGTTTTTACTGTTTTAATTATTTGTATAAATAATTAAAACAGAAAAATCTCAACAGTCGACTCAGAACTACTCTACCCCTGATGACGACCAAAAGTATGGTCAAAAGCGCTTAGGCAGAAAATGTATGGGACAATTCCTTAACCATCTAGATCCCGAAACTAGAAAAATATCAGGGAGTCTTGAAATAAAAAAAAATGATAAACAATGTTCCACCACTTTAACAAAACTTGCTTGAATATATATACATATATATATATATATATATATATATATATATATATATATATATATATATATAAGTTGCTATCCAAAGTTTCGGACAGTTTGAAATGTAGTAACTACTTCTGCCAGTACTTTTTCTTATTAGTATTTTTTGTGAGATCTGTGCATAATGCTTCTGGCAGTTGAAGGTAACAGTGGAGGTTAACTTTAAGAAAAATTAATTTCATGGTGAAATATCTCATTTCTTAGCACTCCATATTGGGTGTTAATGAGAGAGTGTGTAAAGAAACAAAAATTTTGCGAATCAAAGAATAAAAAGAGATGAATTTAAAAAATCTACTTACCTTGAAATCCTGATTGGCTCCAAAATAAATAGGTATAAATGCTAGCCACACTATACATGTACTATACATGGTAAATGCGATATATTTAGCCTCGTTAAAGTTCTGAGGTATTTTTCTCGTTTTAAAAGCGTACACTGTGCACAATATTATCAGGAACATATTGTAGAAAAGCGATATGACGATTGCTATTTGACTTGTCTTGCACTTAAGAACAACGGCCTCCTTGCCTTGTAGGACGTACATGGTGTCCGGCCGCTCGAAACCTATCCAGGTAAAGGCCCCCACCACCTGGACGGACACCAGCGAGAAACAGATTATGACCTGCGACCGCGGACTGGTGTAGCTCGGCCGCTTGACCACGGCCCGAATACCACGGTTAAAGATTCGGTATATACGGTTGGTCTTGGTGAGCATAGATGCGTAAACGAGACTGAGCGATGAACCGAGGCCAAGCCGTGTGATTGTACACATGGCCACCGACGGCTTCGCCAGCATCACGAACGACGTACCGTAAGAGAGAAAGATGCCGAGGAACAAGATATAGCATAGCTCTCGTCCGGAGGCCATGATCACCGGCGTCTTGCTGTAAATTATGAACGTGATGAGAACGAAGATAGTTGACAGGATGCCCAGGATGGAGAAGACGATGGGCAGTATGGCCCAGAGCGTGGTCCACTCGAGGTAGAGGACCGGCAGTGGGACGCACGCCGTCTTGTTGGTGTTTGGTCGAAAGCCCAGAGGGCAGTCCTTACATTTGGATACCGTCTCTAGGATTTGGTATTCGCTGCATTTGATGCACATCCAGCAGCAGACGTCACTTCCACTGCTCTTGGCGTAGCCAACCTCACAGGGCTTGGAGCAAATGGATATCGGTGTGACGTCAGAGCCGTTGCGCCACGTGATCAGGTGATCGAACAGTTTCAGGCTGGAATAGAGAGAAAAAAGGTTGAGAAAGAAAGAAAGAAAGAAAGAAAGAAAGAAGTTTTGAAATCAATAAGTTGATAGGAAAGATTGTTTAAAGGGTGATGATAAAATTGCTCGGTTGGTTTTTTAATGGTATATCAAATTTTGTGGGTTTTTAATGCAAAAGCCGCCCTCTTAGGAGAACAGTAGTGATACTATTAAACCCATAGCTTACCTTCCCCAGACATATATCCGAAAGTGGTCGTAATTGTGCGACTGGAGTTTGAACTCTAGCACTTTAGCCAATACGTCACGAAGACTCCTCCTCCAATAATAATAATAATAATAATAATAATAATAATAATAATAATAATAAAGAATAGAATTTTATTTGTGGGTTAGATATTAGATATTAGTTTATTTTAATTTTAGTTTTAACGTTGGAAAAAAGGCTTCTGTAAAGGCTGATTTCGTCACGTCAGATCTTACACAATTACAATATAATTCTAAATAAATAAATAAATAAATAAATAAAAACAATATGGAAATTTACTATTTAAGCCACATTTCATTACTATCTTCCTAAAGGAGCTTAGAATACGCTGATTGCATCCCTTGCAGAGAAATAAAAAAGAGGTGTTCTGCATTTGGTTGCAGGACAGCAGTTCTTATGCTTGGAAAAGTATGGAAACACCCTTTCGACCTGGAGAAACAGTACCTGCTTGGAAGATTAGTTGAGATTTGGTTCAGTTGTTTTGGATCATGTAAGGCTGAAATTCATTCATTTCTAAGCGAAAAATTGTAATTAGAACTATATTTTCAATGTTAAATTGGATTTCTTCATAATTTTAATCTTTTTATTTGTCTACAATAATTTGTATATACACTATTTCAAAATATGAAATATTCCTATCAAACACAAATAAGTTGCAAGCAATTATACTGCTTCAAGTAATTAATGATGATCCTGAGGAAACAATTATAGCTTTAAGTAACTATAATTGATAAAAATGATTTGCTGACAGATAATTGTGGTATAAATGATTCATGGACTACATTTTCCATTGCTTGAATATTCTTAAAGGTTATAATAACATTAAAATGTTTTTTGTTTCATTTGAAGGAATGTATATTTAATCCCGAAAATGTTTCCCAGTCGATTGCAGAAAAAAAAATACAAAATTAAATATAAAGAAAACTTATATTATAGGTAAAGAAAAAAATCACGTTATGCTCAATGCTTAAGTTTTTGATAGTTTCTGTGATATCAGAGAAAAAAAGATATTATCCTGTATAGATTTTAAAATCTGGCATTTCAGTTTGTAAATAGAAACAATAAATCATTATTAGTGAGAAAACAAGGAAGAAAATTAAAAAAAAAGAAAAAAGAAAAGAAAAAAGCAAAAGCAAAAAGAAAGAACAACAATAGAAAAAACTCGTAAAGACAATGAATAGTGTCCTACCTGCCTGTCCATTCTCCAATCTGAACATATTTGTAGGAGTCGACATCGTCATCTTTTTGAAACTGGTATATATCATAGCGGCCAGGGCCGTCACCTTTTTCGTTAAATTCCACAGTTTGCCCTGTAATTCCTGAAAAAACAAAAGAAAAAACTGTTTATGCTCATAGTTTATGATTGGTGGATCGATTTTAACGCCATGTCAATACAACTGGGGTTATTTTATGTCTTGAGGTTAGGGAATCCCATTCATTGTATTTTCATAGTTCGTATTGCCTTTCCGAAAATATTTTTGCTAGAAAAAGCCGAGTTAGTTAACTATTTATTTCAATAGACACGTTTTAAATTTCTAGATAACAAAGTATAAGTGTTAAAGCACTTGTCGCATGTACTGGCTAACCTACGAGGCAGTAGTCAATTTTTATCTATTTATCCATCTATCTCTCTATAAAACTTGCTGTAATAAAACTGTGCATTAAAAAAAATGTTATTTTTCTTACCTTGGAAGGATACGTTCCGGATGTGACGTAGCAGTTCGGAGCCGGCCAGATTCCGGCCAGCCGGACAAAGGACGGTACTCCCGTTACATTTCTCTCGGATCATACTCTCCACTGCGTGAGCCAGCGAGTAAACAGAATCAATGACAAATTGCACTAATCCTTCTTGTTGGTAGCTGACCGCTTCTTTGTCCAGGTGCTCCTTCCCTAAAAACACACATATGCACACATATAAATATAAATATCTTTAAAATACGGTTGAATATAAATGTGTCCCGCGCCCTTGAAGGAATAGGGTCGTTTGAACATTATGTTTGTGATGGTCCCGCGATCATCTATCTATCTCACTCTTGAATTTTCTCTCTGCTGCCACCTTTATATTTCTATTGTTTCTTTCTTTTGATACTTCCTTTGTCACTCTGCAATTTTAACTCAGTACAAAGTGCACACTGAGTTTTAATTATGCTGTCATTACAGGTGAAAAGCAGTCTTCAAAATTGTCCAAACCAACGTACGAATTCCTGCTTATAAGGTATTGCAAATAATATAAGAATATGCTGAATACTGAATTGGCCGAACTGTCGATTGAACGTTAAATAGGTATTTATAAGTTTATCGTATATAGATTTTTTTCGAACTCTTTACATGTAAATTTTATCATTTAGAGTATTCATACATGTTTATTTAAGGGTCGAAGAATGTCAAATCATTAGTAAACGATCTGTAATATTTAGATGTATATAAGTAGTTAATAATTAATAATTAACAAATCATAATTTGATTTATTCTTTTATTTTTGTCACATTTTGGTGGAGGCTAATAATTCATTTTCTGATTCGTGTTGCCAATTTAAGGGTAGTAGAATGTAAAAACGGCCAGAGCGTATTGATAAAAGCTATAAGAATACGATTCAGATGAGTAGATAATATAGATCCTAACTAATTTTGTTTAATTTTTCTTTCAGTTCTTTGTTATTTTGTCGGACGCTAATTATCTATTTTCTGATTCGTGCTGCCTATTTAAGGGTAGTCGAATGCAAAAATGACCTGAGTGTTGAGATATAATGCAAGAGAAATAAAGTTGAAGTAAGACTACTTAAAATCAATAGTAACTGATAATTCTTTATAGTAGAAATTTTGATAGCGTTAGACTGTTATGTTTAGGAGAAGTCCTTGTGCCGTGGTTAATGCGCTTTCCTTGGTTGTTGTGCGCAATTATTATACATGTCTGTGTGTATGAAAGTAAATATACCGCATTGGATCTGTATTACTGTTTTTAGAGTCGTGTTCAGTGCATTTCAGGTTTATTGGGGACAAGTTGTCTCAGTCCCAAAGAGACAAGATGCATCTTTTCACCTGTACTGTGAGTAAAATCAATCCGATCTTTGAGACTTTTTCTTTCATATCAGACTATATTGCAATGGTACGGACGGTGGATTTTTTTGTACCGGTTATGAGTTAATCTCTCTATTTTGCCACGAATATTATTAGTTTGTGAAATGTACTGGCCGCTTCCTATCAAAAGCAAACTTAGTGTCCGGATGTTTGCTATAACAAAAGAATTAGAGTTAAAAAAATTAAGTCGCAGAATTTTTTCAAGTAAGAAAGAAAATAAAGAAATTCATGATTTTTTCTTTATTTTCAAATTTAATCATATTAATAAAACAAAGCAAAAAAAAAAAAAAAAAACAAAAAAAAAACAAGAGCTGCTCATATTGAAACGTGAATCAGTCAGTGAACGCTGAAAGGGCAAATTTCATTAAATGTTGACGATAGATTTTCGCAGACGGAAAGAATTTACTTTTAAGAACCGAAAAAGATTTTTACAGAGTGTAGGATAGAGAATATTGTTGAGACAGTCAGATATCTTGAAGAAAGATTTATTTTGCAAAAGAAGGAAGAAATTGGTATTTATTGTTTTCTTTTCTCGGAATGGAAAAGAAAATTTTCTCTGGTGTTTAATGTTTACGTTTTGTTGTTTCTTGTGTGTGTTTAACAAACAAACAGACAAATAAACAAGCAATCAAACACCCCCCTACAAAAAACAAACAAACAAGCAAACGAACGACCCCATAAAAAGCCCCCCCCCCAACAAAACAAAAACAAAAACAGTCATTTGCCATAAGAACTGAAGATTAAATTCTTTTTCCCGAGAAGTAAACAGTGTTTTTCCTAAAAACGTATACATACTAGTAATGTTATTGCTTGTTTTTACATTTTCCTCGTCCGTTGAAATAAGTTGTAAAAGGAAGGAATTATTTCAACTTAAATTATCTTGTCAAATTTGTCGAATTTTAATTCTTGTTGAAACTGAACGATGTTTTAATAAACTACGTCTTTCCAGTTTATTTAGTATTTTCCTAGACATTCCTTTTCTTTAACAACCATCAATTAGCTGCCTTTATTTACCACTTGAGCAACGATGACAACACGAAGAAAGGTTTGATTTTTTTAAAATTTGAAGTTTCAGTTGAAACACTTCCTGACACTGTGTGACCAACAATGAAGGATAAATCATGAGAACTATCATGGTGTGTGTGTGTGAAATGGTCACTCACGAGAATTGGGATTTAAAAAAAAAAGGGTCTGTTAGAGAGCAATAGGCAGTGTGACAAGAAACGACTTAAATTTTGAGCCTTGCAAAATCGCTTCGCCCCCAAGTGGGGGTGGATATGATTGGTATAACAATCGATTTTCTTTCATTGACTCAAGAATATCACTTCGTATCTCCTTGTTTTTAAGACTGACCGAGATGGAGCGTACAACACTGATAAAAAATCGAGTGCTATTTTTCTGTAACCACACATCTGACTTTTTTTCCAGTTTTGATTTCGTCGTTATCTCTTCATCTCGTCTTTGTCTCCCACTTTCTTCAAATGCTGGCAACTTCACATTTACAAATGTTGAAATCAAAATGTTATACCTCACTCTCTTAGCACTATATTTGTTGTTTACAGGTTTTTACAATCGTGATATGAGGAATCTTTAAGTATTTTACATAAAAATGCAACGATACAGTGAATTAAGATATAAGATTAATGTGTGAAAATGTTTAATCTGAAAATACCTCATAAAGATGAAGAGTGGATATATCAATGTGTGATTTGCATGTAAACATCTATCGGTAATATAATATCACTTGATATTACTTGTTACTAGTCCTGAAGATGGTTCATTAGAACCGGAACGTTATAACGTTGACTTAGTTTTACATTCAATTCCTTTTGGATTACTTTGATTTTTAATTTTTCTTTATACATAAAGGTAAATAACTGTATCATAATTTTAAAGAGTTATTTCCCTTGGAAAGTGTAATATTTTGTGTAGCTTTTTCCTTAGGAAAATATGTATTTTAAACTACGTAATATATTTTCATGAAGCCTCTCAAAAACTAGTTAATCACTATAGCGACCTAATAAGAGTTTATGAATATTTGTAAATAAAAAAACTTCAATTAGATTATTTTCATAATAATTTTGTAGCGATTTGATTTTTCCACACGAACATTTTTAATTCATTCCAATTTAAAAAAAAATCAGAATTCTTTAAAATATCGTCTGGTGTTAAAGAAAGAAAGAAAGAAAGAAAGAAAGAAATAGTAATTAATTCAATCTCCGTTATAATGATAGAAGCATTTAAATTCACTGTTATTTTCGTTACTCAGCAAAAAGGGGATTTATAAAAATCCCCGGTGTATTAATAGGAATTGCTCAGTTTGCTGAGAATGGATTCATCCGTATAGCTTGAATTGAAACGAAATGTGTTGGTTTGTAAATTGTTGACTGCAAGGTACTTAATTTAATTTTTCATGTTGGCAACCCTGATTGAAAAATGTTGATCAATGTTGACATGTAAAAACATTCATTTAATTTTTGCCTCTCAGAATTCGCGTTCAGCTAAGTGATATTAAATTATTACGAATGCTTTCGATTAAATGTGTCACGCAAATGAACTAGGAGAACAAATTCTCAGCTGAACTTCAGAACAATTCAACAGAAACTTTAACAAGTAAACACAGGTTTATGGAAAATAAGTTCTTTCTCATTGACGTGATTAGACGTGGCATAAAGCATTTTTGGATGGGTGAGGAACCATGAAAGTTTTATCTCATTTTGGTCGATCGCTTCCTCCCTGAACAAAGGAAAATGTTATAAAAGTGGGGATTCTCATCAGATTTTATCGATATTCGATCGTGAGAATAATGGGAGAGGAATCAACATTGATTGGCTAATTTTCAATCAGAGTTGCCTACCTGAAAGATTAAAAAGAGAACAATCTGTTTACTTATATTTATCATCATCATCCTCATCATCATTAAGTCGCGCTGCTAGCACATATTTCCCTGACTCTCTCCCTCCATCCACCTTAATCATCCATCGCATCTGACAGGTTTTCAAAGTTACATCCTGTGTCAACATAGATCTGTTGTATGTTCTTGCTAGTCAAGCAACACTGACATGTCCATGTGTAAGGGTTCATAGGAGAAAGTCACTTATGAGTTGATCCTTGCTTTTCCAGCAGTGTCTCGTCTATCTAGTTCGTTTTATGTGGATGGTTTTAGAGATGGAAGATAAGTGACCATACAGCTGTTGTTTTGTGGGGTTGTCCAAGAATTGTTCAATATAACTCGTAGCATTCTTGTGCAATTCCCCTCTAGATTTTTCTCTATGCGTATGTCAGGGTCTATATTGTGCATCCATAGAGTAGTACTGACACAATTTCTTTGACCAAAAATAATGGGGAAGTCACGAGAAGTGGCTAACGTGCTACCCTATGACATCGTATTGAACGAGTTCGAACTCTAGTCACATGATTATGTTTCCTGTCAAACTAATACCCATCGAAAAGATAGCATATCATATCATATCCCCCCAGCTTTGGATTAAATAGTACCATTACTGTTCTTCTACAAGGATGCCTTTCGCATTAAATAACCTTCTAAGTTTGATATGCCATTAAACAAAGAACCGAAGTAAAAATAACATAGCTGTGATATCAAAACTCCCTTTCTACCCAGGTCTAAATCTTTGTGACTATTTCTGATTTCCAAGAATCAAAACCCAGCTCCGTGGTTGCTATTTTGGGAAGTGCTGAGAGCATGTAACAGATCGTGATGATCCAGCAGAAGATAGCGTCAGTTGAAGACCTCTAACATTCTTTCCATGAGAGAGAACAACGTTATTGTAATTCAGTTGATAATAAAAATATTTAAAAAATCTCATTCCTTAATAGGCCGACAATGTGTTTTAAATTCATTGTTAATTCATGCAAAAAAGAGACCTTTCTTTTTTACGAACTTTGCACGTGAAGAAGGCTGTAGAATGGATCTTTTAAAATGTCATGGTAATAACACAAAAATGAATTCACTGGTCGCAATTATCCTTAGAAATTTAGATATTTAGATGTGACGCTGTAAGCTCTTCTGTCCCTAGATGCACATATTTAGTGCAATAATGCATACGCATGTAAATGAGAATGTGTTTATATTGTTATGTGTGCGTATAAGCGGAGAGCATATATATATATATATATATATATGGGTGCGAGCATATCTGTATGAGTGTGTGTGATCACAATTAGCATACATAAGAATATATATGGATGTTTGTATTTTGAAGATTTTAATAGATGATAAAATTGAAAGGAAGATTTATTGGTGTGGATGACAGGGTTAGTTTTTAATGTCCATAATAAACTGAAGTTTTGGGTCCCACTACAGTCAGCGGATATAATTTTTTAAAGTTTGTTGATTGTGGGGTTCGGTATACGTTCAAGGAAATAATCAGGATTAGATTAGATGCGAAGAGGTCAAGAAGAGGCTTCTGGGACTGGCAGTTGATACCCAACAATGGCCCCAAATGGATATGTCAAATCATTATAATTCAATAATATGAGCTTTTTTAAATCAGTTTTATTCTATTTTATAAGGTACGCACGGCGATAAAGAATTGCAAACTCACAGATCTTTTTATTTATCTATTTATTTATTTATTTATCAAATAGATAAAATATCATTAATTTTTTATGTTAAGATCATTACATCGGTTCGTCGGTAAGTTGCGAATTAAGAATTTTCGTTCTAGACGGGTGGCCATACGAAGGCTCAAGAGACCTGGAAGGAGAATACCTTTCTCAAAGGTATTAGCGCAATGAGAAATGCAAACTCCATCGTCTAGGATTTGAACTTGGATCGCTGTGTCTATTTCCCACAATAATAACCATCATACTACAAGTTCCTTCTATGATGATGTAAGCTCAAAATTCAGTCTTTTTTCTTTAATTTTATAATATGTATTCTCAAGAAGCAAGTTCTTTTTTGTGTTGTTGTTTAATGACATATCAACCATCGTGGATTATTTAATGCCAAATCCATAATTCTTAAAGAAGAGTAATGGTACTATTGCTGGGAGGATAAGGGGGTTCATACCTTTCCCAAGGGTATTTGTATAAAAGTAATAGCGCGACAGGAGTTCGAACTCGCTTACTAAGATTCCGCAGTCCAGCGCTTTACAAGAAGCAACGTACCCATTGCTTATTCTTTAGGGGACAGCGAATTTATGCCTATTGTAATGAACATTCGAAATTTGTAAACTGATATCCACCTTTGCAAATCTGAACAGTTGACACACAAAATTCAATTAGTCGTAATCTTTTTTCCACAATAAAATATAATACTTCACAATTGAATATAAATCCGAGTAAAGAGTTCAGTCAGAAATGCATTCAACTCCTGCTGATTTGCTGAAATGGACCAATATGCAGAGCCTTTACAGTATTTTTGCCCGTAATAAATATTTTATTTTATTGATTTTTTGTTTCAGGTGAAATGACTTATTATCGCAGTTCTTGAAGAGTCACCATTTACAAAAGACCAATATTAGCATTATTGTATCCTTGATATACTAACATAGAATAAAACAGAAAGAAAAATAAAATAAGCTAATTTGCACATGTAAGAATATTTAACGTTATATATATATATATATATATATATATATATATATATATATATATATATAAGTATCAAATGAAAGAATACACTTACGTATATCATGACAAAATTATGCAAATATTGTTCCATGAACAGTATAGAGAAGGGGTTCAAAATGGAAAAAGGCTTACTTGCTGACATTTAAAAATTATCCACGTGGTCTTACTTTTCTTTGTCATTTTGTATTTTGAACTGTAAGGTCGCTCTTTTTTGCCTCTGTTCTTTGAATACTGGAGACGTTGGCCATGGTTGTTGTACTGACCTCTACATTGAGTAAGATTTTACCATTTTTGTACCCTTTTCATATTCTGCTTATTCATGGAACAATATGTGCCTTGTTGGGACAAGTATTTTTATTCTTGTAAATACTTCTTGTATGTATTTTACATATGTATTAAATGTTTCTTCATGTATGAATAAGCTTGTTCTTCCTTCTGCTAATTCAGTGTTAGTATATAATTGAGAATACTAATGCAAATATTCGGACCTTGGTGAGTGGGGACTCGGCTAAGTATTCTGAGAAGGCACTAACTCTTTGACAGTTATGTTAACAATTTCGAGCAGTTTTAATTATAGTAGACATAACTTTCTATTAAGCATCTATTTTGGGGAAATATCTACCTGAATATATAAAATCTATTATTGCATTTGATTTCACTATCTCATATAGAGAGTGTATCAACATAAAATATCTATTAGCTTTGTTCAAGTTAAACAGTGTTATTATACCGAAAGAGTAGACGAAAGAAATTATCTTCTGAGATCTTCCTATTCAAATTACCAGTCATGTTTCAGTTTCTAAAATTCTAAAGCACTCAAATGTTATAAGTAGCTGTTTCTGCTTGTAGACTGTTATCTACTTTCATTCTGAATTTTGATGGTTTCCCTGTAAACACCGTGTAAGAACAAGCCTGCCTCCACATTACCGAACCGGCAACTGAAGTGGGTTACAGTTCTTGGATATTTTAGTGATCCATTTGTATTTCAAAGTCCCAGAAAATTTTATCATGATGGCAGTACAAGTGCTTGCTTTGGTTTCATGGATATCATCCTTTGTTTAACGCCAAATCCATTTTTATGCAAATAATCAGTTCTATTTCAAACAATTCATCTTAGCATGAGTACACAGTTTAATTGTCAAAAACATTTCTATTTCAAACTATTCAGTTTATTCAAACAGTTCTAATTCAGCCAATTTAGTTTAGCACAGGCATAGATTTTGCTTACACACAGTTGAATATATATTTAAATATATATCAAACAATACAGTTTAGCGTAAGTACAGTTTCAATCTCAAAAACTGTTCCTTTTCAAATAATTCAGTTTACCATTAGTGCACAGATTAAATGTAGGTACACTGTTTAATTGTCAAAAACATTTTTATTTCAAGCAATTCAGTTTAGTCAAATAGTTTTAATTCAAACAATTCATTTTAGCATAAGTAAGCAGTTTAGATCGATTTGACCCATAGATAGGGCCCTATCAGGTGCAATTCCGGGCCAAAGTGGACGTAGGAGCAATGGCAATGAAGGGGTGCTCTGTATTCCCCAAAGCTCCAGCATCACTGGAACCTCACCATTAGATTGTTTAGTGTTATATCCAAGACACTCGTTCGTCGGGGGGCGGGTCTTACCACTCTGCAGAGGTGCAATCGGTGTATTCAACAGCATTATATTCTTATTGCTTGTAAAAAGATTGCTAGTTTTGGCAAATATTTTAATATCCTCGCTATACACAAAGTAGTTTCTCTTTTCCTGTGACTGTAAATTTTTAGCCATCTGTGTATCTCCTATGTAGCTAATTGAGTGGCATCATTGCTGTAACATGTAGTAGTGGCGAAAGTGGATCTCCTTTGAAGATTTCTTATTGTATTTTAATCTCTGCTATGTTTTTTTCTCCTGCTGTTAATTCTACTTTCCAAATTTCGATGGCTTTCGTGATGAAATTTATAACTTTCTTGGATATTTTGAATATTTTGAGACATTTTATTATCCAAGTTTGTGGGACTATATCATAAAGTTTTTGTTGTCTATCCTTGCTAAGGCTACATTTTCCTCCTTGCTTTTCCTCTTCCTTTTATTATTAATGTTTTTTTCTTTCATCTTCAATTTGTAGTTGATTTTTTTTTCACCTATGTAATATTTTTTGATCTGCACTGTTTCTTTCTGGGGATAGAAATCTGAACTCGAATGAGTTGCGATAAAAATGCTACTAAAATCTAAAAGATGAAAAACCAAATTAATGATAAAATGCCGAACTGTTATAGTCGCATTTGCTTCTCTGTATATTTAAATTGGAACGATTGATCCTGTAAAAAGTGTTTCCTTTTAAAGAAAATTTGTCTTCTTTACAGTTTCATGTTACTGTGGTGAAGTTCATTGAATTGGAATATCTGCACATCTCACTAATCTGATCATCTCTACAGGAAAGATAGAATATCATGAGATATTAGATAATATAAGATATCTTTGTTGTGGCAAATATTGTATTGATACTCAATACAATATTCTTCCCTTACAAAAAAAAAAAAAAATGTAATAAACAATTGAATAAAAGGAAAAAAAAAAAAGCCCTCATCAATGAATTCTTTTTCCTTTCAGATCTCGATGTCGAATAAAACGCATCATTGGCCATTTTTAT